>WNWU01013905.1:178706-199656 GCA_012654045.1 Ptyas mucosa | reverse complement strand
TCATCAGAGGCTTTTTAAAAATTATTTTTAAAAGCATTTTTTCTACAACCTCTTGGCCGAAAAAATGCTTTTAAAAGTAAAAAAAAAGCCTCTGATGATCATGTGGCTCAGCTGGGATCGTCAGAGGTTTTTAAAAGCATTTTTTCTACAACCTCTTTCACCAAAGAGGTTGTAGAAAAAATGCTTTTAAAAGCCTCTGATGATCCCAGCTGAGTTGCCTGATCATCAGAGGCTTTTAAAAGCATTTTTTTACAACCCCTTCAGCCGAAGAAGTTGTAGAAAAAAATGGTTTTAAAAGTAAAAAAAAAGGTGGCCATGCCCACTCAGTCACATTACCCCCCCACCAAGCCATGCCCACAGAACCGGTAGTAACAAATTTTACATTTCACCACTGCTTTGAAGTAACATAATCTTGTTTTCAAAAATAGTAGCACTTGGCTCTATCTATTGGATAAGATGAGAAAAAAATGGATGCTAGGTATTATAGATTGAGGACCAAATTACACTTTCTACTATTCTTTTCTATGAGAGACAGTGCCCTGTGTCTCCGCACTTCTCTGCAAACAAAGTCAATTATTCCAAGTAGAACCCATTAGGACAAAAACAGTTAACATGGTTTGATATCTTCTAAGGTGACCCTTGCTTCTTTTTTGTTTCACATGTGGCTCAAACCTACAGACCTGACTATGGAAAACTCATTGAGGACTAATTGACTGAGAAGGCCCATTGTATATTAAACCTTTTAGCTGATGAGTATGTGTTGAGTGTTGAGCATTTCTAGAGAAAGATTAACTGGTTTTGAACATTTCTAGAGAAAGAATTAATGATGTCCCTAGGATAAAGCTCTAACAGCAGGTGTATGGTATAAATAAGTTTCAGATAAGAACTTAAAAATATCTCTTGAATTTGGCAAGAACCCAATTTTCTAGTACACATGGAGAGAGATACTACAAGCGTGACCGCTAGTTGGAAATATCATTTTTTTACAGCCTACATTATAACATGTGTCCAGAAAACTCAATGTTAGTTTGCTCATTTTGCCTGCATCCCAGCTAAATTTGGGACTGCCTGACCTGAGCAAGTATGCAGTTGTTTGCAATCTTCTCCACTTGTAGATAATTTCCCAATTTCCCAATGATTCATGTCCATTTGTTTGGCAATCCTTTTGTATCCCTTCTCAGCTTCATGGCCGTGTAGAAACTTCTCTGAAAGGCTCAGAGAGCTAGGCATGATAATACAAACACATCAACAATAAAGAGCATATCCAACTAAATATTATTTTTTTAATTTGATTTATATGCCGCCCTTCTCCAGAGACTCAGGGCAGCTTACAATGCACTAAGCAATAGCCTTCATACTTTTGTATATTTATGCAAAGTCAGCTTATTGCCCCCACAAACTGGGTCCTCAATTTACCTACCTTAAAAAGGATGGAAGGCTGAGTCAACCTTGAGTCTGGTGAGATTCGAACCTGCAATAATTGCAGGCAGCTGGTGTTAATAGCAGGATGCTTTAGACCACTGTACTACCAAGGCTCTTTGAGATTTCAGTCAGTTATCCAGTTCCTATCTAATAATGTTTTAATCATATTCTGGTGCTTTGGATTCTAATTGTTAAGTGTTTGAAATAGTAATCAATATATATGGGGTATTTACTTTTCCTGCATAAGAAACTTTCATTTATATTTATTTTAGTTGCACAAGGTAAATAGTGCATATGTTTTATATTATATCCCCTTTTTCAGTATTGCTGAAATGAAGACTAAATATTTGTGTGTTGAAATATGTGGAAAAAGTCAAACATTCTAATGGGATGCACTTAGTTTTTTACATGATTGCATAAGTAAATGATTGCCCAAAAGTCTGTAAATTCATATTAAATTTCAAAGGAGAAAACTTTCTAAAACTGAGGAGCTTGGTTAAAAAAAAATTGAAGAAAAGGAAGCAGTATCTATTGGCTATGCAATTTTATCCTAATCCACTAGATGTCAGTGGGAGTCAAAGAATATAGCATAAGTGAGGCAAACTGGGAAAGGATGGCATTTAAAACAATACTTTTTTATTCAGACTTGTTTAGGAACTTTTGGAAATAATGTTCAATATATCATGGGGTTTCAATGAAAAGAAAATTAGGTGAGAGACATGGATTCTTTTAAACAACTTTCTTTCTTATAATTCAGCATACAAGTTTTGCAGAGATGCTGTTAATTTTCAGAATTAAATTTTGTAAATTCTAAGAAAAACAAATGCAGTAAAATGAGGTACATTTGAAATAATAAGAAAAATCAGAAAATAAGACATTGGGTTTTTATACTAGCTTTGAAATATCAAGGTTCTGTTTAACATATTGTAAGAAAATATTAGCATAGCCATTCTTTTATTTAAATAAAAATATTATAGCACAGCAAGGAAATAAAACTGAGAGGAAATTTTACAAAAATTTGTTTTCTGGCTTACTCAATTCTTGTCAGCAGTACGAGAATTATCAAGGGCTTCAAAATTTCAGTCTTTTACATTGGCAGGTAAACTAGTATTAACCTACCATATATCATCAGTGTTTATAGATTCTTGGAAAAAACAGTATTTCTTAATATTTCTTTTTTTTAAAATATAGTTTTGGAAAGTTGTTGATTTTGAAGTGACATCATTTTCTTAGTTATTTTTCACTTATCTTCTGAAAACCTAACCAAAATTAAATTGTGACTAAGCAATTTGAAACAATCCATACAACACAGCATTGTATAGACTAGAGGAACTTAGAAATAACCATGTTAAGGAGGGATTGGAGAAATAATTATACAGTGCAAAGATTGAGTTGAAGGGTGAGAAATGACCACAGAATAACTCCACCTTGATTGTATTAGTATAATATAGGACAGGGAGAAACTTGGATAACTTTCAGGATTATATTGTTTTACCTTATTCTAACAAAGCATTATTCCTTTAATCACTGTGGAATGACTGAGCCTACTTTGAAGGGCTGATGCATTTAAGAGTAGAATAGTAGTAATAAAATAATGGAAGTGAAAGGTTATGGAAAATAGCAATAATATTCTGATAGTTGTGTCTTGCTAAACAGTATTTTCTGCCCAGGGAGAATTATGGTTTAATTCCTTAGATATTAAACTAGAATACCCAAATAACTCCTTCTATTTATTAGAAATAGTTGATACTGGGTTCACCAAGCAAAGATTTTTTTTACTTGTCTGGGCAAGGAAACTTTTGTTTAAGGCAAAAAAATGATGTGATTTTCCTCAGTGAGGTACTCTGAATTGCTTCAAAGCTTTAACTGTCTATTGGAACTGCTGGAGAAGGCAAAACAGCTGCTTTACTCTCTCTTCAAAGAAAGCTGGAGGCAGGCTCTCTGCAAGCTTCAAAAAGGTGCTCTATATTATCAATAATTGAAACAAGTCATCTTTTGGAAGAGCTGCAAAACCATCGTTTCCATATCTAATTACATATATGGTGGTTTAATCACTATTACTATCACTTCAAGAACAGTTATAGTAATAATTAAATTTTTATTCTTGTGTATTATTTTACAGGCACAAATGATGTCAAATATTCTATTCTGTATTGATGCTGCTTCAGTTGTAATTATTATGAATTCACTTTTTCTGATATATATAAAAATATAAAAAAATGTTCTATCCCAAAATCTTTAAAAAAAACTCTTGAAACATTATTATGTTTGCTGCTTCAACCAACAATTTTTAAGTAGGTGTACAAAAGTCGTTGCTGGCATACATTATTTTATACCATCATAATGTAGAAGGCAATAAATAGTAATAGGTATAGTAGCAGTTTATAAAATTATTTTTTTATCATAACGGATATAAACATAACTGTTCCCCAAATTTTACAGCCATGACTAAAACATGATAGTTATATTTGACACAAGGCTGTAAACGGGAAACTTGAACCACTTCTGCTTATAATATTTATATTCTTAATTTTCCAGGCTTGAGAAGTGTGTCTGTATGTGAAAATAAAAAAGATAAAATGCTTGCTGTCAAACAGATAGAGTAATTCCACCAAATAATTTTAAGTAAGTGATTTTGATAGTTTTATGGGAAAGTTTATACTGTAATATCTGAGTTCGTAGTAATTTTGAAATGGGCAAGCTCAAAATCATAACAGAAAATCACTGTAGATTGAAATTGATTTTAGAATAAACTTTTATTGTTAAAAAAAACCCTTATTAAAATATTCAAAACTATCACTCTGAACAATTTTCACAATAATATTTTCTTTTCTCTTTGAAGAGATGCTGTTTTAGTACTGTATTATAAGGGAAATATTTTTAAACAAAAAAATGACTAATAAAAACATAGAAGGCTCAAGCATCATATTAATTTGATTTCCTAATTTAATAGAAATTTTTGAGAGTATGATTATTCAACATGACTGTCTAAAGCTCTAGTTTAGTAGCCCTTTGGATAAATCAAGACAGAGTAGTGCAAGCTGCTGGTTCCAAAAGGAATGCATTAGTTCAAAGGAAAAAATGTAAGCATAATTCTTAAGCTTATCTAATGTTCTTAAGCTGTTGTTCAGAAGGCCAATTCCTTTTCTTTTAATTTATTCTCAGAAATATGAAGATAGTTTTGTTTGGAATTCATATATATATTCCTAATGTGGATTAAGGCACACTCTGAATGTATTATAGAAAATCTCTGTGGTTTTATATCACTTGTGGTTTACTAGCATTCAGCTGTGTGCTGGATATCACTGACACATAAACTTCATTTATGATTTGAAAACCATATGAAAATTTCCCCATTTTCCATATTGTGTGAGTAATGTGAGTAATGTTCCTAATGGAGTGAAGTTGCCAGGATAGTTTTTAAGGAGGATGGCTTCATAATAAAATAAATCTGTCACTTCTAGCTTTACTTAGCTGATAATAATAAAGGAGAAAATGAAATTCTCTTTGCATAGGATTAAATGTATTTGTTGCACAGCAGTGAAAAAGTAAGCAAGGCAATTTTTGCCACATAATTTGAAAAGGGGTGCTCTTATTTTTTTTAATTACTCAGATAAGGTAGTTATTTATTCTTAAAACATTTTATTGAATCATTATGTCTGTGACTTCTGTTATTGAAGAAAGTATGCATAAAAGAGATAACTAGTATTTCTATTTTTTATACTTTGTCAAAGCAGCTTGGTCTTCTTAGTGTCGTTACTTTGATTTTGATGCTGTCATCTAAAAGTAGTAAAGAAGAAAAATTAAATTAAATTCTAATGAAAATCCATAAACACTACTGAGTTAATAGTGTTTTAAAATCTCATCAAATGATAATAAAGTATATACACTTATCTAAGAAATTTCCTGTGTGAAAAGATATGCAGTTTGAGGGCATTTTTAAATCCCTATTGCATTAAAGAGTTAAAGTATTTATATATGTGTGTATGAATGAGAGACAGAAAGAGATGGAGACATTTTATAAATATAAAATTTACAATTTAATATGTGAATGTGGAAAAATGAATTCATGTATTAAGAGTGTTTATTTTGCTTCTACCCTAGTCGGGTAGAAAGGGAGTGGCCCAGACAAAGAGAAGAAAGGATTGGAGAACAGAGCAGATAGTATTGGAAGCGGTCGTGCAATCCCAATTAAACAGGTACAACCTGTATATATGTGTGAATGATTTCCTGTACTTGGAGGTACACCTTAGGTCTTAAACACCACGATGCTTGACTTCTGTGCCAAGATTTGTTTGATGTGCTGTGGTGATGAATGTTGAAGTCACTCACTTGACATCAATTAGAAGAGGTTCCTATGTGAATTAAAATAAGATCATTAGAATAAGAAGAGGGAAAATGTAACAACAGGCCTAATGAAGTGCAGTTTGCTGGCCTGCATATGGAGTGTGCTTCTAGGCTGAGCTGGCTTCAAAGTCTGTCTTTGTAGAAAATGCTTTGATTGGACCGTTTGCTGCCAGTCTACAAGGATAGATCAGATCAATGTACAAGAGCCCCTTGTGATCACAGAAATAGCCCGATGTGGCCCTCATTTGCAGAAGGACATCTGAACATTGTTCCAGATTGATTTGCAGCAATGAGGTAGTTAGATTTGAGTCAGCTGTGTACTTTTATTTGTAGATTGCTAATAAAGGAATTGTAACTTTGGATGTTTTTATATAAGCAAACATTTACAGCCATAATATCTGGCCTTAATTAAACATCCCTATTATAATATAGGATTTCAACTAAGGAATTCCTTTTTTTTGTTTGACTACTAGTATAACTGCATTAGTGCCACATTCCTAAGATACTGAATATGAAAAGAATTGCATATCAAAAAACCCTACTTGGATCTTATGAAATCATGTTTAACTGTTCTAACACTTAAAATAGTTTTCAATTTTTACATATCATCATTGGATTAGTAATAGTGAAATATTGAAGTCATATCCCTTTGATTTCTGTTTCCTAGTTTTAAAAGCTATGATAAAGAAATTGAGCCAATCATTCCTACACAATTCCCATAGGAGAGAAGTGCAGAACTTCTGGTTGTAGTGATATGCTAAATATTATCAGAGATTTTATAAAAGATATCTTATTACATACTAAAAGAAAGATTGGAATGAAAATCTCAATACAATTTGTTTATTAAAACTTAATGAACGAATTTATGAAACATCTGGTTCCATGGCCATTAATCTTGATTAATGTATATGCCCTACATAAACTTAAATGCTAGCTGTTGGGGAGCAATAGTGGAAAGAAGATGTAGTTTTAAGTCCATGTTTTTTTTACAGAGTATACTAGCTGGCTATTGTGTAATACTGAATGCTGAATTAGAGAGGCTCCTGGCTTGATCTGGCATGGGTCTTCCTATGGCTTTTTCCTATGTTCTTAGGCTATGTTGTACAATTTGTTAGGAGATTCGTTCTGTGATTATAGGAATGCCTAAGCAGCCTGAGGCTCATCACCAAAATTAGTTTTATTGTCAAAATCCACCAAGGATTTTGCATGGAGACAATAGTTAGGCAGTTCTCTATGGCCTAAGTCTATCAAGTAAATAATGAATAAGTAAATTAAAGTATCAGTCTTTAAATTACCCTGTATCTGTAAAAAAATTGCTCATTCTGAGAACAACAATAATAGTAATCTTTTCCTCTTTGTTTCTACTAACATATTACTGTTCTCTTTAATCAATTCAGTTTAATCCCCATCCTTCAGTCTTTATACGTAACATTTAAATTAATATAATACTGATTTCCATCTCAATTCAAAAGTACTAGCTGGCAGTTCCAGGGTCTGGGTTGTGTTCCCAATTGTAAGTGATGTAAATGTTTTCATCATTAAATATTCTTCCTTTTTTATTGTATGCTATATGGTTTGTCATTATTTTTTATTTAAGACAAGACACTTTTTGTTGCAGAGACAGACATGTTTCTGATTAGATGCTGCCTACCACTTGAGAGTTGTTATTAAGTATAGTTATTAATTTGACTGTATGTAACAAAAAAATAAAAGATATTCTGGTGTTTTTCATCTCTAGATTGGAAGAAGATGATAAGCAATGTTAATTTCAATAGGACAGAAATTTAAGGCTAAATTTATTATGAAAAGTGAAGAATTTAGAACTGTTCATCTGCATTCCTTATAAACATATGTAATTATTATGGTTTTATGGAAGAATAAATGTTTGGAAAAGAAGACTCCTAAAATTTCCTGCTGTAGAACACATAAGAGCACACAAAGCACATGCTTTGTTTAGAATAATGAGTCTTTGATTTCCTGTTTCCAACCTAGTCTGGTATACAAAAAAAATACAGATAAACAAAAAATAATTCAACATTGTCAACTATAAAACTGCTTTCATTCTGGAGATAGGTTATGCAATTTCATAAACAAAATTGCTTTTCCTATAAAATTATATAGCTTTATATTTTTTATAATGCTAGTGTAAAATTATATACTGTAAAATTATAACCTTGATAGTAGATTAGCGGGGGTTTTCCTTCAGTATTAGAATTTTTCAAAAACCAAGGCACCAGATATTTATGTATGTATGTAAAATGTATTTAAAGGTCAAGCCTCATGTACTGCAGAATATACTCATTAATGATAGTGTGACAAATTTAGAGTAAGTACTAGACCAGGGCTATCAAACTCAAGGCCCGCAGGCCAGATCTGGTTCGTGGGGTGCTTAGATCCGGCCCATGGGGCCACCCAGGAAACAGCAAAGGACCAGCCCGCAGTGCCTCTGCCAGTGAAAACAGAGCTCAGGAGGGCCACATGCAGCCCTCCTGAGCTCTGTTTTCACTGCCAGAGGGTTGCAGGAGGCCATTGCAACCGAAAATGGAGTTCGGGTATCCATTTTCACTGGCAGAGTGCTTGGGCAACCACTGGCAGCCCCAACATGAGTGATGTTGAGCTGGCCATGCCCCCTGGCCATGCCCCCCCCCCCACTGTCCCAAGGTCAAACACAACCCTGATGCGTCCCTCAATGAAATTAAGTTTGACACCCCTGTACTAGACACTAATATCTCATCCAAATTTCTGATGAAAATAATAATTTGTTTTCAAAATGATTAAGTATGAAGTTGCAGCAGGATTTACTGCAATACAGTGGTATATATTTCTTTTTAACAAGAGGAAAAATGTAACACGTTTAAA
Organism: Ptyas mucosa; assembly: GCA_012654045.1. Taxonomy (NCBI): domain Eukaryota; kingdom Metazoa; phylum Chordata; class Lepidosauria; order Squamata; family Colubridae; genus Ptyas; species Ptyas mucosa. The sequence goes on along the minus strand of WNWU01013905.1, from coordinate 191,028 downwards.
CATGTCAGTCATATTTCACAAGCACACGATGGCTAATGCTCATGCCAGTTTGTTAGATTTAAACAAACAACAAAGTTAAGATAAAGCAGAAAAGAAAAAACAGATGTGTGTGAAAGAAGTGAAACATAACCAAAGTTTGGGAATTGCTGATGGGGATATCTTCAGTAAAGCAGTTAATTAACAATGGAAGCTTATTCCATAAATGTTAGATTTTCACCAAAAGGTAATTTGCCAGTTATCCCTGAATAAAGATGAGTTACTGATTTCTCCTCTATATTTTACTGGATTAACTGGAACATACTAATAACTCTGAATTGAATATCACGGTATATAAAAGTGCAGAAAAGTGCCTGTTGACTCTTGAGCTGCTCTGTTTCCAATGACAAAGTCAAGAATGCTGATTTTGACATTTTTGTGAATTTCATATGGATATTCCTACATCTGACAGAAAAGAGCTGAAGTTTTTGAGCAGATAAATAGTAAATAGTATTTAGCATGCAGACTCAGTAAGGGTGTTTTAATATTTTTATTGCTAAGTTATTATATAATATCTCATTAAGTTATTTCTTTTACATCCTTACCTTTATTATTTTGATAAATAATTCAAGGTAATGAAAATATCCAACATACCTTCCTCCTCCTTTTTCAGCAGTAACTGTGTGAGCTGGGTTGGACTGAATGTGTGTGACTAGCCCAAGGTTCACCACCTGGCTTTCTTGGCTAAGGCAGGACTAGAACTCTCGATGTCATAGTTTCTAGCCTGGTGCCTGACCAAACTGACTCTCTAGTTTTTAAAAAAATATCTTAAAAACCAGTGTTCTTTTTTTAAATAATACTTTCTAATTTGTGTCAAACTTTCTAAAAAAGAGTGGAATGTTTAACTTATTCTAAGTACATACAGTATATGCCCAATCTTCTTGGAGTTGGATGATCTTAACAAGTACAATAAATAAATAAAATAAGATACATCAAATACAAGGTTTGTTTTTCAAGCAAGAAACCTTTCAAACATAGGCATATTTTGGCAAGTTATCTATATAAAGCTGAAAATCATACAGGAAATATCTGATTTCTACGGTTCGTGAATTAGGTTCACTTAGAACACTTAATTAAATTAACCAGTTTCTGGGTTCATAAACCAACCAAATATCCTGGATTCCATATAGCATGCTAAAATATGAAGAAAATAGCCAACCTAAGTTTGGAATCTTGTGTGAATATAGTTTTTGTGTCTCTAAATTATGGTGTTACAAAAACTTATTCATGTACAGCTTGTTTAATGATCAGTTACTCAGCAGTCATTCTAAGTTATAACAACCCCCGCCCCCCCAAGCTACTTATGACCACATTTCAAAGTTGCGGCAGCACCCTCGCTGTTATTTGCCCTTATGACCAACTGCAGGGATGCTACAGTTGTTGGGCAGATGTTGTGGGGAAGTACCAGTGGGGGCTTCCTGTATTTGAATCTTCCAGCTGATAAATGAGGAAGGTCAGCATACATCGGTAGGAGTGAGTTGCTCATAATTTTTCTGTATTCCCTCACTACTGCACCTTGCCTGCAGTGCTGTATGGCTCAGAATAGGAAGCTAGCAAGACAGTGTGGTTTTAATATATCCACTTACAATTCTCATGGTGTCATTGAGTCTGACATCTAACTTACTAGTATGGCAGCTGTTGAGCCATACAGGGGCACAGTATTCTACTGTGAAATAGACCAACCCTAGTGCTGATGACCTGAGGATGGCAGTTGAAGCTCTTCATTTAATTCCACATTATTTCTGGACTAAGTTGTTTTTAGTATTGATTTTTGCCGCTGTACTCTCTAAGTGTATCTTGTAAGAGTGAGTCCAGTCCAATGTTATTCCAAGGTACTTTGGATGGGGATCATAGGGGAATAAGTGGTTGTTTAAGTAGACTTTAAGTAGACCTTAAATGCATGTTCATTTAACAACTGCATCATAATTACCACTTGCAACTTTAATGAACAGGCTTCATTATGGTCATAGGCTGTGGACTATGTGTAATGGCAATATGTCATATTTGCTACTGCTTATTTCCTTTTGCACCTAAAATTCAAAAGAATCATATCAGAATCTTACATATGGGTGATTCAGAATTATTTTTTAATATTCCACTATGTTTATTAAATTATACTCCAGGCCTCCAAATCTGTGGCTGCATAAGTAAAGACACTGAATTATATTTCTCAGTTTCATAAAAGTCCTGTTCAGGTTCTAACCAATATGTTTTTATTAATATCCAGTTTATGGAATAGATATATCAGTTTGAAAAGAGAAAATTTGATTTAAGTCAAACTTTTAACTAGTTTCTCTGTTTTGTTATATTTTGTGAATGTATACAGGTATTCATTTCCCTATAATCTTACAGAAGCTGTTATTTTACAACAGTCTCTTAAAAAGACAAGATTTATAGAAAGGAATTGTGTGGTTTGTTTCTGCTTTCTGCTTTATGTCAAAACTCAGCCAGTAGGATGTATTAAAATAAAAAGTTCATGGCCAGAAATATAAAAGCAAGAGGCACAGCTCAGCAGTGAGTGGGCTTGTCATGTATTAATTTTTCATTGCTGTGGAGAATTGTACGTACATAATCGCTTGATTGCAGTGGGAGTTAGCAATCTCCTATGGTGTCATTTGCATAAATCTTGTTAAGTCAATGGCAGTTAATGAAGTACAAATGAGCCTGGAGAAGGTGACATGCAAATCGTGGGTGGCAGATGGGAGGTCTGTTTTTGGGATGGCAGCTGTGTGCTAGTTCCCCTTTATTTCTTTCTAAATTGGAGCATAAATAAATACTAAAAATTGGCCTTTAATGCTTGGCTTTGTAAATTAATGTATATTTGCACTATGTCTTCAGCTTCCATGCACTGAAAATTATACAATACAGTAAAAAACATATATGATAGAATTCATGCTTACTAATTTTGCAACAAATCCTGAATTGTTATGAGACAACAAATCTAATGAGTGCATCAGCTTCTTATGATTTGTTTGTAAACTTGCATTCAAATCAAAATAAGAATCTCTCTCTAAATTTATCAGCAGAAATTTTCAAGATGATGAGAGTACCCAAGGACTAGGGATGTGTAAATATAGTAAATAGAATCCTATTTACAAGGAAAAATAGAATCTAAAAATGATTTTAGTCAATTCACAGGTTTCAATGTTATATTATCATCCAAAGATTACACATTTATTTTGTCCTTCAGGATTTCAAGCCATTGGATCCCTCCTACTTTCCAAGTTGCCAATGGATCTGCCCTCTGGCTTTTTTTAAAATTTGAAAACTGTTGTGCATATGTGTGTGTAATGGGGTTGCCAGAAAAGTTATCTGGAAGTTAAATTATTAGATTTTTGACGGGGGTGGGGGGTGGATGGGGGGGACATTTCAGTGAAGCAAAGTTCGTTCTTCACATCCTTTTTACAATGTTCATTGTAACCTTAGTTTGTAATCTTTTCAACAAATGCCAAAAATTTGGTAAAGGCAAAATAATAGATATCCAAGCTTAAGTCTGACAGTTTCAAAGCTGCTTTTATTTATTTATGATAAATGTTTTAGGGTTTTCTGATGTATTTTAATACCTGTAGCATTAAATTGAGGTTCTTCAAAAATTTAGAAATATTCCCCAAATATGCCAATTAAAATAGAAAAAAACGTTTACTATGCAAATTTCTTTTGTTGTTGTAGGAAAATTTTTCCCTTCATCTTTAATTTTGATGAGGCTAATTAATTTAGGGGTGGGGAATTGTGCTGGGTGGGAGTGTGTTTGGGGATTGTTATGTGTGTTGGACCTGGTCTTTGGGTGTTAAGTGAATTTTGTTGTATGGGTATACTATGTATACACGTACAATGATAATAAAGTTATTATTATTAATTCACTTACTATTATATATTCATGAACATCCTAGAAAAGTCAAGAATGTTCTATCATTTTCTGCAATATACTGTGGTATCTCTATATTCAAATATTCTGTCAACAAAACAGTTGTATTTAGAAAACTATAGTATGAAAAGTTTTTATATACAGAAAATTAGTTTCTAGGGGGCATGATGGCCCAGTGGTTAATAATACAGAGCTTGTCAGCTGGAAATCTGACAGCTCGGGTTTGAAACCTATGTGCCATGTGAGCTCCTGTTACTTGCCCAAGCTCCTGAGCAGTTTGAACCTAGCAGTTTGAAAGCATGCAAATGTAAGTAGATAAATAAGTACCACTTTGGTACTTAGGGACCAAACGCATTCCGTGTCCCTCAGGGTATAGTCATACTGGCCACATGACCATGGAAAATGTTTTCATACAATGCTGATTCCCTCACATAAGAAATGGAATGTGCACTGCCTGCTAGAGTTGAACTCAACTGGACAGGGAAACCTTTACCTTTTGTTGGAAGAAAAATCCGGTCCGGTTCGAAGCTTGGAAAAAGATGCTAGAAATAAAATGGAGGCTGATTGGAAAGAAGATCTCTATTTATTTGATTTCCAGAAACTTCAATGACAGCAACAAATGTTTCTGGGGTGACTGACCCCTTGGTTTAGGAATGGATGGATTTTTATAGGGTTCTGAGATTCTCTAGGGGGTTGTGTAATGTAATGAGCCTTGTGTCTTGCTATTCCAATGGTGGTGGGTTAATCCTATTATGTCCTAAAGGTCATGTCCTGTTCTTAGAATTTGGGTGGGGGGATATAAATTCTTAATTCCTCATCTGGAGCTGAAGGTGTTTTGTTTATGAATAAATTTCCCTAGTCTTTCTTAATACTGTATATTTCAGAGTATAAGATGCACCTTTTCTCCCCCTAAAAGAGGCTGAAAATTTGGGTGCATCTTATACTCTGAATGTAGCTTTTTCAAAGCTTTTTTCCAACCCTAATGAGGCGCTAGCGAGTGAAGCAATCTTCCATGCTTTGCCTGCTTTTCTCATTGCTGCTCCCTCTCAGCTGTGCTTTAGAAGCTGTTTTTCTGCGCTAATGAGGTGGTAGTGAAGCTTCACCTGCTTTTCTCATTGCTTCCCTCTCCAAAGATCAGCTGTGCTTTAGAAGCTGTTTTTTTATCCCCAAGCAAGATAAAAAGTGTGCGTGCATGCTCAAAACTAGCAAACTAATGTGCTGAAACTGACCAGACTAAAGACATTAGCCAAATGAATACCTGGTAGGCAGATTTTTTCCCCCTACTTTCCTCCCCAAAAAACTAAGCTGTGTCTTATACTCCAAAAAATATGGTGGGTACAAAATATTCATCTCTAAAGACTTGAGGCTATTAAGAAAGACTAGGGCTGTTTTCTGCCTTTAAGAACATGTTTTTCCTTTTCTTTTTTGGGAAAAATATTCTATCCTGTCTGTTTTAATTTTTTTTTAAAAAAAGTTTTTTTATTAATAATACAAAATTTAAAAAAAACATTGGACATAGATATGACATCACTGGTTCCAAACATCTTCCATCACTTTACAATAATATTAGTACTCATATAAACATATAGTTGGCTACCCTCTTGTTATCTATCCAATCATAAAATTGTTCCCAGATTTTGTAGTACTTAGTTTCGCTTTTATTTTTGAGTTTCAAAGTGAGTCTGTCCATTTCTGCGCAGTTAAAGATTGTCAGTAATATTTCCTGTTCAGTTGGAATATCTTTCTCTTTCCATTTTTGAGTGAAGGCTATTTGTGTTGCTGTGAGTATATCCGGTAATAAATAATTTGTATCTTTCTTATATTTTTTTTGCTATAATTCCCAGTAAGAAAAATTCCGGTTTGACTTCTATATTTGTTGACAAAATTTCTTCCAGCCAGTTCTTTAGTAAATTCCAAAATTTTTGTGCCTTTGGGTATTCCCACCACATGTGGTAGTAATTCCCAACGGTCTCTCCACACTTCCAGCATATCGAGGATTTCCCCTTATTCATTCATGTTAATCTTGTGGGGGGGGGGGAGGTGCCACCTATAGAACATCTTATAGAGGTTTTCCTTGTAGTTGCTAGTGTAATTTTTAAAAAAATTTCCCATAAATTTTGTGAATTGTCCAAATCAATATTTTGCCCAAAATATTTACACCAAATTATCATCGTTTCGTTCACCTGTTCCTCAATCATATCTTGTTCTAATAAATATTGATATAGTTTACTTATGGTCTTGCTTTCCCTGTTAAATAAAATTTTATCTAATTCTGATGGTTCTTGCTTTATGCCCCATTCCTTTTTATCTTTGCTAAATTTAGATTGAATTTGGAGATATGCCCACCATTCCAATTCGATTCCTTCTTCCTTTAAAGTATTTCTTGTTTTTAATTCTCCTTTCTCATTCAAAATATCTTTATAAGTGACAGCTCCCCCTCGTTTTCTCAAATTTTAATGTGTATACATTTGTAATGTTGACACCCAATTAGGAGTGAAGCGATCTTCCAAGCTTCGCCTGCTTTTCTCATTGCTTCTCTCTCCAAAGATCAGCTGTGCTTTAGAAGCTGTTTTTTAAGCGAGATAAAAAGCATGCGTGTGCACTCAAAACTAGCAAACTAATGTGCTGAAATTGACCAGACTAAGAACACTAGCCAAATGAATACCTGGTAGGCATATTTTCCCCCCTATTTTTCTCCCCAAAAACTAAGCTGTGTCTTATACTCTGGTGTGTCTTATACGCCGAAAAATACGGTAGGTACAAAATATCCATCTCTAAAGACTTAAGGCTTCTGCTTGAGACTATTAAGAAAGACTGGGGCTGGACTTCCAGTTTGGTGTCACAGCAAGACAATCGGGGAATTAGTGGGCTCCGATGAGCTCCGCGAAAACCCCGCTGATGAATCACTGATGATGGGTGTGCGGACCAGAACCATCCTGCAGCGACGGGGAAGAAAGAGAGGCACCTCAGACGATCAAGAGGAACAGGCAAGTACTTCAAAGGTCAGAGGGAACTCTCTGTGACTCAGCGGCGGGGGACGGCAGCCATGGTGGCTGCCATGAAACTGGGACAACCAGACTAAGTATAGAGCTGGAGAGAGAAGAGAAATGGAATGGAGTTTTTTGAAGCCAGGTGAGTGACAGCCAACCCAGGCGTGAAATAACAACTAGGGAAACATCTTTTAAATATAAGACCCCTAATGATAATAGCGGCTAAGGAGCGTGGGGGCAAAGAAGATTTTGAAACGTAACTTTAAAGAGACGAATACCCAATAGAAAATAGATTTTTAAACGAACTATTTGGAAACCTTAAACAATTTGAGAATGGTCAAAGGATTGGAAAGAAATAAAGAGATCCTTTTTTTCTTCTTCTTCTCTTTTTTTAAATTTCAAAAAAAACCCCAAAGAGAATGGATAATAAGCCTTAAAAAAAGAAGTGATGTACAAATAAAAGGGGGGAAAAGGGGGGGGGAGAAGTGAAAAGAGTTATTTAAATTTGGACTGGACTTTAAATATGGATTGGTACTTTTAAACCTAAAAGAAAAAGAGAAGCTAAACAAAATTGTTATATAATTGAAACAAAATGGATACTTTTTAAACAACCAGAAATTGTGGATTGCAGAGAGATAAAATCTCTCTGTAACGGAATAAAGGAATAAAGGAATAAAAAGGAATATTGCAACTTGGTTTTTGTTTTGGAAAATTGTGGACTTCACAGATAACATTCGTGAGAACTTGTGGAGGAGGATTTTCTTGTCTTCAAGTGGTTTGACTTTTGGAGAAAAAAAATAAAAAGAAGGGAACACAACGGAACTCTTATAATTGGAATAATATTAACTTAAAAAGAAAAATGGCACAGGAATTAGAGAAGGAACAAATTGATCTAGACTTGGACAATGGAAATAAGAGAAATAATTATAATGTTGCACAGAGGACAAAAATTTGAGGATACAGAAGTTGAAATGGAGTATGTACAAGTGGACAAGAAAATGAAGATGGAGGAATAAGACATAGAAGTGGAGAATAAAGAAGATAAAGATAATGTGATTAAATATGAATAAGTAACTGAACATGTGAATAGTAATAATAAAAAGGAGGTCTCTAGAGATTATATTGAGATTAACAATAACACAATAATGATTACACTGGGATTAACAGTGAATGATACAAGAATAAAAGGTTGGAAAATATTAAGGAAAATAAAAAAATCCAGGATTATATAAAATATATATAAAATATATTTATATTTATATAAAACTATATTGAGATTAAGAAATGTGAGAAGAAATATGTTACAGATACTTAGAAATGAAATATGAATTGAAGTTAAAATATATGAGAAATAGACTGTTAAAAGAAAATATATTAATGGATATGATGAAGCAATTTTTATTAAGATGTTGGATGATATTATTTGAGAAAATCAATAGCTATAATAATTGGGGTACTGTTTAAATATTTATAGAGATTACACTGGGATTAACAGTGAAAAATTAAAGATGATTACACTGGGATTAACAGTGGTATAAAGATGATTACACTGGGATTAACAGTGGAATGATAAAAGAAAAGGTTGAAATAGATTATGTAAAAAGAAAATATATCAATGGATATAATGTATCAATTTTTATTAAGATGTTGGATGGTATCATTTCAGAAATGATAGCTATAATAATTGGGATATTGTTTAAATACGTATAACAATTGCAATAATTTGAACATTTTTCACTTAAGCAAAAAAGAAAAGAAAATTGAAATAATATATGATTATGATTTACAAACAAAAATTACTTAATTGGTGTTTATATAAATCGTATGGTTAAATAGATAGAATTTAGGGAAATAATTGGGAAACTGTATTAAATAGCATTATTTGAATTAAGAACTATGTTTAAATGTTAAATTGCTATATTTTTAAGATTAGTGATAAGATTTAAATTTGATAAAGTAATAATGGAATAAAGATTTAATGAGCATTACATGAAGTAATAAATAAATGTAAGGAAGTTTTAGAAATTGAAATAATTTTGAAATATAAATATGTTTGAACTGTATTGTTAATAGTGAAGATTTAGGGTAAGAATTGTGAAATGTATTATGAGGTATCAATTGAATTAAGATTTAAGGTGGGTTAATAGAAGAGTAATTATATTGATTAAGTAAATATGAGTAAACATTTTCTAAGATGGTATTAGTTGAAATATGTGATTTAAGATTAAGAAATAAGTGTTATGGCAAAATAGAATATATAAAATTTTGTTAAAGATGACAAAAAATTGAACAAATCGATGACCGGATCAAAGCTCTGTTCCGAAAAGATGTAATTTGTATGTTTGAAAAAAATTTTAAAAAAAGTTTTTGCAAAAAAGAAAGAAAGAAAGAAAGAAAGAAAGAAAGAAAGAAAGAAAGAAAGAAAGAAAGAAAGAAAGAAAGAAAGAAAGAAAGACTGGGGCTGCTTTCTGCCTTTAAGAACATGTTTCTCCTTTTCTTTTTTGGGGAAAATATTCTGTTTTTAATATTAAAATGCCTGTTTTAATATTCCCCAAAATATTTCATTCTCTAGGAGGCGGGGGGCTTTCTATACTTTATCTAATTATTTTCTAAAGATTTCACAGACATAATTTAGGAGCTTCCATCTTAAATGAACTATTTTAAAAAGTTGAGGAATATTTTCAGTGCCTGCTGATACTGAGTGATGATCTCATCTATTAAAATGAGAAATGCATTTCATACATTAGATTGAAATGGGCTTTTTAAAAAGTAGAATAGTGTCAGTGGTGTCTGGTTTGCTTCCAGTTTAGTAATAGTGAAATGTACAAGAGTCCACTAAAGTGATTAATAAATTACTCCAAATTCTTTTGTGTAGAAATGGGATATTGTTTATTTGTTTTGTTTGTTTTTTGGCTTATATGCACATCTAATCATTAACTGGTTCTGAGTAGGTTGCAATGTTATATATACCAACTTAAATAAGAAAATATCAGTTAAATAATCCAAATGTTCCACTATCAAGGAATCTTGAAAACCCCATATAATCATACACTCATACATATAGGAAAGTTCTCAATTCATTCCCCTCTCCAAGGACTCCAGAATTTTGATTGCTTTCCTAAATCCCAATAAAGTTGGGCAAGTTGAATTTCCAAATTAGGGGAATGCTGGACCAGAAAAGAGGCAGTGACTAAGAAAATAGCCCTTTGAAAAACCTGTATATAATATTTCTTAAAAGAGATCTCAGAGGGAGCCTGTCCTTCCCAATATGATTGGATGGGCTAGATATGAACTTAGACTTTAATGGGTAGATACATGCCCAAGTCTTTATTTAACAATGGGAATTTATTGGTTGATTGGTTCTGTTACTATGTACCTATCTATTTCACAGGATTATTGTGGTAGGGATAAAATTAGATCAGTATCTGTGTACTGTCTTAGAGGATCAGGAAGGAATAAATGCTTCTTTTGTTTCAGTTTCTTTTTCTATAATGGCAGACCTGGTATATTGTCCTACTATACTGTGGGAAGTAATATGCTAAATCTGATATGGGAATTAATAGAACATTTTTAACCATTCCTATCACTTGTGAATTGATTTTATCTTTCATGCATGATTTCATTAAACTTCATTGTTATTTTTATCCCATTTCTTTATCACTATAATTTTATCTTTTGAAATGTTAATTAACTCGTGAAGTTTGATATAATCTGAAAAAAATATAAGCATTTTCTCTACTTCGTCATTTAAGGAGTTAAAGAGTAGACCCTCCCTCTGTGTTTCCCATGCAAGGCTACACAACCACTTTTGACCCCTTTATAGAAGGTCAAGAGATTGGCCATAGTAGAACTTTATAGATAACAATTAACACCTTGAATTGGACCCAGAAGCAAATTGGTACCTATGCAGTTCATGGAGCAGAGGTAGTTGATGTAGAGCACATTGCAATAGTCTATTTAGGAAATGAACAGGGCATGAGCAACTGAACAGAGGGCTTCCCTATTCTCACAATGCAAAATTGGGCAAAAGCCCTGCAGCCACAGTTGGCACATGCTCTTTGAGCAGGAGCCATGAGCACAAGAGGACCCCCAAGTTACACACTGGGCCTGTCTGGGATAGTGTCTGGGTTAGTGCAACTCCATCCAGGATCAAAGATGATAACCTCTTAGATACAGAAGGACCCACAGCCACTCTATTTACATATAGTCCTCTAGTTATGACTGCAATTGGGCTCAGAATCTTGGTTGTTGAGCAAAGTGGTGAAAGTCTCAGAGCTATAACTTTTACTAGCATTTCCCCCCTGGAGTGGTAGAAAAGATATCAAACATCAATATTCTGAGCTTTTTGGAACAATGGCATTCTTTAGTGATTTTGCCATATTTGAGGTCTGTTCCTCTAGTACAAGAGAGAATTTCCCTTCCCTGCTTGGAAGAGTGGGCAAATCTCTCAGAGTAATTTGATCTCAATTTCAATGTCCACTCTGCTTACAAACTTCCCTACCATTTCATCATTGACTTTCTGGGGGAGCAGGCAGAGATTACAAGTGGCAATCATATGACTGCATAGCAGGAAACTATAAATGTGAACAGGTTGCCAAGCACATAAAATGCAGCCATATGATTGGGAGGCAACAAAATGTTTTCCAAGACCTTTATGGGTTGTAAAACGTTCTGACCATTAAATGGCCATTAAATCACGGATTATAAATTGAGAATTACTTTCAATTTAAATACTTTCTCACTAAATTGTGTAGCACAGAAGAAAATCCTTATCTGAATGAAAGATAATGCAAGGACTTGCCTCTCCTCTCCCTTCAAGAAAGCAGAACTCTTGGAACAGGCATTACTTCAAAAGGAAGCTTTTATTGAGATAAAGTTATAGCAAGGAAAGCAAGGCAGGATCGGAAGTTCCCGCTCAAAACCCGTTAAATTAAACATTGCAGAAAACCCCTCTCATATGTCCAGTCTGAGCCGAGCCAATGCACAGGTGCAAAGTTGTTTTGAGAACTCAAGCTGAGAAAGGTGATAAGTTGTTCTCATGGACTTCTGGTTGATATCGCAGCAAAATTGGACACGAGGAATTGGTCTCCGCACTCCAATTGCGAAGTGAAAACTCCTGTGCTGAGTTTTCACTGTTTTTTTTTTTATTGAAAAAGTTTTAAAAATTTTACATACATTTTCTCCCCCCCTCCCCAACCACCTCCCCCGACTTCCCAGAGCAAGTACAAAATAAAATACAGCTTAAATTCTCTAAATTAAACTCCATTTCACACTTATTATAATCATGATCATTAAACAAATAGATAAAAGGAAAGCAAGTCTTTTTTTCTCCTTATTCCATCTAATTCAACAAAATTATCTCCATTTATAATTACAGCAATTAAAACAATTAAGTATTATCTAATCAAACCTATCATTACTCAATTTGGCT
>WNWU01013905.1:167173-177620 GCA_012654045.1 Ptyas mucosa | reverse complement strand
AGCAGGCTGGTGGGGGTAGAGTTCCCCAAAGCCCCCCAGAGAAAACTCTGGGGTGCGAAGAAGGGGAACTCCCCAAAAACCAGCCAAGCAGCTCCGAACTTGGAACGACTCTGCTAAATGCAGAGCAAGACATCGCGACCACACCAGCAATTAAAATCATCTTAAGGGTAAAATATTGTTAAGAAATATTTTTAATTTTATTTTTAATTTGAAATCCAAGCTGGCTGAGCAGAGCAGGAGAGAAGAAATTAAGATAGGAAAATCTTTAACTCTGTTTAAAATGTTAAAAAAAATGGCGCCTGTTGGCGCTGAACAAAGCTAACTAGTGAAAGTGATTGTTAGCGATTGTTACATTTGTAACAATGGACAAAAGGTCCCAAAAGAAGTTGGAAAACGAAGTGTTGGTGGTGGAACCAGGAGAAATCAATCAGAGGAGTTTGGAGATTGAAATACAGGCTGTTGGGACCGGAACGCAGAAGGATCAGTATGTATTATTTTGGTATGTAAAAATTTATAAAATTTGTCTTGTTGTTGATTAGGGGCATATATTCCGATTAAAAGCATTTTTCCATTCTGAGTTAGTAATTCAATTGCAAGATATCTTCCTTGAGCATCTGCCTCAATTAAATTAGCTGATATTCCCTTCTTTACGTATATAACTAAACCATTTTTCTTCTCTAATGTTCATGCCACAAAATGTGTGCCTAATCTTGAATTTATCAAATATTTTTGATCTGATAATCTAATATGTGTTTCTTGCAGATAAATAACATCATTCTTAAATTGTTTCAAATAATGAAATATTTTCTTTCTTTTTTGTGGTGAGTTTAAACCATTGACATTCCAAGATAGGAATTTAGTTGCCATCTTTGGTGCCTCGAAGCTTCATGAGCATATGCTGAATATCCTCCTCCATCTTACTCTTCAGCCTAGCCCCTCCCATTGCTTATGTTTTTTTGACTTCTTGGGATAAAACTTGAGATTGTTGCTCTTGACTGGGAGATCTCCACAATTTCATCCCCTTTTTGGGTAGCAATTTTGGGCTTGGTAGCAGGTTTTCCATGCTTTGGTGAAGCCTTCTGGGATGCTGGTGTTGGTCATGAACTTGCACAGTCATTTGCCCAATGTTGTCAGATCCCTAAAAGTGATACTGCCATTCAATTGGGAGAAGGGGGAGACTTGGATTCCATTTACTAGCATTGCCTGTGTCAACAGATATTTTACAACCTATATCCTGGCGCCAAAGAGCCCTGAGATCCCCTTAACGTTGAAGAATGTTTATGACAGCTATGTGGGCTGTTTCACTTTAAAGGATAAAGGAGAAACAATGTGAATTGTCAGCCTCGCTTGCTTGCTTGCTCGGCTGCCATTGTAACGGGGGGAGGGGGAGCTGTCCGGATCTTGGGCGGGGGGAGTGAGCTGGTGGAGTAAATGGGAGAAAGTTTTCGTCAGTGTTGCTCTGCAGGTGGGAGGCTGTGGAATTGGGATCGTAGAAACACCCAGGAGCATAGAAGAGTCCAAAGGCAGATGCATAAATAAATGTCTTAAATGTATTTATTCATATAACAAAGCATATTAACTATGTACAGGGGGCTATCTTAATATTCATTATAGGATAGGGGGCACACAGCGTGTGTGACTACCCTGATCAAAGATCATGTCTCATGGAGAACAAACGTAAAAAGAGAGCATGGTGGAAAGGTTAGAGGGGGTTTTATACTCAGTGTAAGCTCCTCTTTTCCACATGGGGTGGAGGCACTTTCTGCCTCCACTAGTGTCTGTATGACACATGTGCCAATGGCTTGCAAATACTTGACACTTCCCCTCCTTGCGAGCCAATGGCATGCAAACATACAAATGCAATGCACAACAGATTATACCCTGTGAGACATAATTTTTTACACAGATCTTTGTGCTTATCCGCTGGTAGAGGTTTTGTGAAAATATCAGCTGTTTGATATTTGGTCTGACAATGTGATAAAGATATAAAGCCCATCTTTACTAGTTGCCTAACATTTTGATAGCGGATATTAATATATCTGAACCTTTTCCCCACCGCATAGGCTTTGGCAATGCCTATGGCCCCAGTGTTGTCTTCTATAATTTGGATGGGCAAAGTTGGTGGTGTCCAGATGCTAGACATTAAGGCATCAAACCATATCAGATTGTTCCCTGCCTCTGAAAGGCATGCATATTCGGCCTCAGCGGTGGAGCACGAAACAAATTTCTGTTGCCCCACATGCCAATGGATGGGTGCCCCATTTAATAGTACCAAGAAGCCCGAAGTACTCCTACGTGTCTTGGTATCTCCAGCCCAGTCCGCATCCGCAAAGCATTTTAATTGGGCCTTGTCTCTATTCTCAGGTTCCAAGCGAAGTACGTAATCTGCTGTGGTCTTGAGATACCTTAATAGCTTTTTAATGGCCAACCAGTGGAACTGGGTAGGATGTTCCACTTGTCTGGATAGCAGGTTTACAGCCAGGGCAATATCTGGATGGCTCCAGTTACTTATATATAGTAATGAGCCAACCACTGACCTAAATAGAGTATTATTTTGGAACTCTGGGCTATCCTTGTGTGCCAATCCATAATAGTCAGCTGCATTGGGATAGCCGTTGGCTTGCTATCTTCCATTTTACATTTCACCAAAAGTTCCTCTATCTTCTCCTTTTAGGAGAGAGCAAAATCTTTTGGTGTAGTGATTATTTGTACGCCTAGGTACTTGTCCACATATCCTAAAGACTTTAGAGTGAACTTTTTTGGTAGGGTCCTGGCAAATATAATACATCCCCCCTCCCCTTGTCAGGCCCTATATATAAAAGGTCATCAACATACACTAGGACTTTCTCCAGCCCCTCTTTGGTATCCCTTGTGAAGGTACATTTATCAGCTTGAGATGGATGGAAACCCAGTGATTTGAGAGTTTTAGTCAGGCATTTATACCACAGTCTGCCTGATTGTTTGAGGCCATACAAAGTTTTCTGCAGAAGCCAGGTGTGGCCTTCCTGCTGTAGAAATCTGGGGGCACCTCTGATGTAATTTTTTTGTTTTAGATATTGGTGTAAATAAGCAGTTTGCACATCAAATTGAAAAATATGTTCCCCATGTGCTGCTGCAGTGACTAAAGCAGCCCTCATACTTTCCGCTCTCATGGTGGGGGAGTATGTTTCATCAAAGTCCTGCAAGTAGCGCTGTGCGTAGCCTTGTGCTACCAGCCAGGCCTTATAGAGGAGTTTGTTGTTGGGCATTGGCTTGACCTTGTAGACCCAACGGGTGCCAATTGCTTTCCTCTTTTTGGGGACTTCCATGGGGATGAAGACTTTCAATTTTTTGAGACTGTCCATTTCCCGCTCCGTTGCCACCCTCCACCTGCGCTGTTCTTCCTCGGGAAGCTGGAGGACATCTGTGTACATTTTAGGGGCCATGGTAACGTTGTTGACCGAGGCAACACAGCCAATGTCCAACCTTTTGGGTGGCACCCCTTTATTGGAGCGTTTTGACTGTCTGGGAAATTGCCACTCACCATCATCATTGTCATCCGGAGCATCGGTGTAAGAATTGGAGCTGCCGGAGGTATCTTTCCAATCAAAATGGGGTGGGCCTCTGTCCCAGGTGCTGCAAAGAAATGGTCATTTAGGTGAGGCAGGAGATGTGAAGTCATCCAGGGATTGCTTGTCTGAATCGTCAGAGTCAGGTAGGGATTCATCACCACCCGGATCTTCGCTGGTCTGTTGTTTGGAGTTTGTTGGTTCATCCTCTTCAGGTGGTGCTGGTTGTTCAGTGTTGCTTCTAATAGGGAAATAACCGGGTCCATTTGAATGAATTTTTGACCAATTTGACCCCTCCTCAAAGGAAGCTGATCTAGAGACAATGACAAGGTTATTTATGTCTACAAACCTAGAGACCTTGCTGCCGGTTGCATAACCTATAAATCTGAGCCTCCTTGATGCCTTGCCCCCCTTTCTTCTGAGGTGCTTGGGAATATGGACCCAGGCATAGGAACCAAAAATTCTCAGGTGTGAGAGGCTAGGTTTCCTTCCATGGACCAGGAAGTATGGGGTTTGGTCAATGGCACTACTCCATGTCCTGTTGACTAGATAATTAGCCATTTTGACTGCTTCTACCCAAAAAACTTGGCTCATGTCAGCATCTGCAAGTAGGCAGTTCATGACATTCTGCAGCATGCCATTTCTCCTTTCTACAATGCCATTCTTGGATGGAGTTCAGGTTGATGATTTAAAATGGAGAATACCTCTCTCCTTCATCCACTTTTCAAAAGTCTTGGATGTAAACTCAGTCCCCCTATTGCTCTGCACCTGAGCAATGCACACCTTGTGTTGCATTTGGATCTGGTTGTAAAGATATTTGAAGTTGGTAAAGACTTCAGTTTTGTCCTTTAAAATAAATACATGGCCATAACGAGAGTAATCATCTACTACCGTTAAAAAATAATGCCCCCTGCCAAGGGAGGGTCTAAAAGGACCAACCAAATCCATGTGTACCAGCTGATAAGGGTACCTTGCATGATGGGAAGAGACCTTAGGTATAGCAGCAGTTTTAGATTTTGCTGCCTTACAGATGGTACATTCCAAATAGGTATTACAATTCTTTATCTTAAGCCCATCGGAAAAATCTTGCATTTTCTTAATAACCGGGAAGCTGGCATGGCCGAGCCTGCGGTGTAATATATGAGCATAATCCAAATGTAAAGGTTTACTCATGCATACTTTGTCAACCTTATGTATCTTATCATTACAAGCCTTGGTCTGTTCAGTAATGACAGTAGGTACTGGATTAATGGTCACCTTAGACTTCCTCAGGATTGGCTGAGGAGTTGTGACCTTAATGGGCTCAGCCTTAATGGCTTTGGATGTCCTAGGAGCTGGTTTAAAAGCTTCATTGGTTTTAGATCCAGCGTCCTTGAGTTTGGACAACCTGGGGGCTGGCACGGAAGCTTTCTGCTCTATCTGGGCATTAGCTCCCTGAGCCCTCTTGTTAGGTTTCTTGTGCCTTTTGACCTTTGCTTTTGGGGGAAAATAAGGCAAATTGTTGATTTTTACAATATCGCCAACAATATTCCCACTTTTGAAAACATAACCTCCACCCTTCTCAAATAACAATTTTAAATTTTTATCCTCAGTCAATTTTAAAATACTTAAAAGGTTGTTCTTGATTGAGGGAACATACAGTGCCCCTGTGACATCTTCTATACCAGGCACATTGATCACGCCTTCCCCAGTTACCTCTGCCTTGTCCCCAGTGGCAACTTTTACTGAGGACTTGAGTGGGTGTAAAACCTTAAATCATTGCTTCTTGTTGGCTATATGTGTTGATGCACCTGAATCAAGAAGCCACAGCCCCTCAGCATCCTTTATCTGGGAGGTGTGATTGTCACTAGTGACACTACAGAACTGGTATCCTTTATGACCATCTCCCCCTCTTCCACGGCCTCTTTTATTTTTATTGTGCTTAGGTCCAGCCAAGTTGGCCCTAGAGCGAGGGCACTCCCTTTTAAAGTGACCTTGTATGCCACAGTCAAAGCAGGTAGGAAGGGTATTAATCCTTTCACTGCTGTCCTGGCATCTCCTCTGAGGCCAAGGCCTGTGATATGCCTCCTCCATTTCTTGTTGTTCCTCATCTCTGTGCCTTAAATCTTCCTCAATAAAGCGGCCAGAAAAGTATTCTATATTTCTTTGTTCCCTAGAAACCCCTTCTAGAGAAATAATAAAGGGACTCCAGGATTTGTCTAGGGAGTTCAACATCACACTAATTAAAGTAGATTCAGAAACAGGCTCCCCCCTCTGTATAAGCTCATCCCTCATGGCTTTAAGTGTTGCCAAATGTTCCCCCATTTTGACACCAGGTTTGAGTTTATAATTGTGGAAAATTCTTGACCATCTGCTGGTTGCAGCCATATTGTCACTATGAAACAAATTATATAGGGCAGTCCAAACTTCCTGAGCTGTGAGGTCATCTGAAAGACCGGCATACAGAGCTGTGTCTATAGAACTTAACAGGGTTGTATAAGCTCTTTTATGCAGAAACTCGATTTCGGGGCTCCAAGGTAAAGAGGGTGGTCTTTTGATCATGTCCAGAGTATTTTCTCTTAAGAGAATTATCTGAATCTCTTTACACCATTTTTAAAATTCTGACCACTTAAATGTAATTTTTCAAAATTATTTGGCAAAGTTACAAAATTATTGCCATTAAACTGCATTGGCTGAAATGTTCAAATGGCTGAAGAGAGCCTGTTGATTCATCGTAGCCCCCAAAATGACTGAGTCAATGATATCGCGGCTTGCTTGGCTAGATAAATGGGGACTGCCCATCACATGGGAAGATGGTTACCAAAAGTTAAGCACAGGCATTGGTCCACTGCTGCCCATCAAGCCAGCAAATGCCAAAAAGCAATGAACCCCAACAGCCCCAGCAAGCTGGAAAGCACAGCAACTGCCACAGACAGATTTCCTGGCAGTCCACAGGTGCCAAGGGAATACCGAGACCTGTCAGACATCTTTAACAAACAGAACTGCAACTTCCTCCCCCCTGACTGCCCAGCAAACTGTGTGATTGAGTTCGTGCCGGGTGTTGTGACCCAGGCCAACGTAGTTAATATTAAATGCAAAACAGTTTCAAAAAACAAACAGATTTTATTAAAACAGCTGAGAATTAACTCATTCTCATCTTATTCCAAATTATATGAAAGCAAAGTTCTCAAAACACCTTCAGTTTATCTCTGACCTTGGGATAATTAGGCAAACTGCCAAAGGCTTTTCTTGGCAACAGTTCAGAAACAGAAGATGCTGACAAGATAGACAGAAGCTGTCTATCTGGATCCATACCAGTCGGACTTCAGGCCAGGGTACAGCACGGAAACGGCATTGGTCGCATTGGTTGATGATCTCTGGAGGGCTTAGGACAGGGGTTGTTCCTCTGTCCTGATTCTATTAGACCTCTCAGCGGCTTTTGATACCATCGGCCATGGTATCATGCTGCGCCGGTTGGAGGGGTTGGGAGTGGGGGGCACCATGTTGCGGTGGTTCTCCTCCTTCCTCTCTGACCGTACGCAGTTTGTGGTGGCAGGGGACAGAGGTCGACCTCGAGGCGCCTTGTTTGTGGGGTGTTGCAAGGGTCGGTCCTCTCGCCCCTCCTGTTCAACATTTATGTGAAGCCACTGGGTGAGATCATCCATGGTTTTGGGGTGACGTTTCATCAGTATGCTGATGATACTCAGCTGTACATCTCCACCCCAGACCACCCCAATGATGTCCTTGGCATGATGTCCTGGTGCCTGGAGGCCGTGCGGATCTGGATGGGGAGAAAAAACCTCAGACTCAACCCCTCCAAGACCAAGTGGCTGTGGTTTCCGGCGTCCCGGTATAGCCAGCTGGCTCCATCGCTGACTATTGGGGGCGAGATCTTGGCCCCCTCAGAGAGGGCTTGCAACTTGGGTGTCCTCCTGGATGCACGGCTGTCTTTAGAAGATCATATGACGGCTGTGGCCAGGGGAGATTTTTATCAGGTTCGCCTGATTCACCAGTTGTGTCCCTTTCTGGACCAGGACGCCTTGCGCATGATCACTCATGCCCTCGTCACGTCCCATCTGAACTACTGTAATGCTCTCTACATGGGGCTCCCCTTGAAGAGCACTCAGAGGTTCCAACTGGTCCAGAATGCGGCCGCGCAGGTGATTATGGGAGCGACACGGCGCACCCATGTAACACCTCTCCTGCGCGAGCTGCACTGGCTCCCGGTGGTTTTCCGGGTGCGATTCAAGGTGTTGGTCACCACCTTTAAAGCGCTCCATGGCTTAGGACCTGGGTATGTACGAGATCGCCTTCTGCCACCAATAGCCTCCCACTGGCCAATACGCTCTCACAGAGAGGGACTCCTCAGGGTGCCATCAGTCAAACAATTTCGACTGGTGACACCCAGGGGGAGAGCCTTCTGGAATGTCCTCTGGAATGAACTGCCCCTGGAGATTCGCATGATCCCCGACCTATGTACCTTTCGCCGTGCCCGTAAGACTCTATTGTTTCAACAGGCTGGAAATGAATTTTAATTGGCCAATATAAGGGCCAAATTTTAGATAGATAGATAGATAGATAGATAGATAGATAGATAGATAGATATAGATATAGATATAGATATAGATATAGATATAGATATAGATATAGATATAGATATAGATATATTTTATTTATTTTTATTTTATTTCTTTTTATTTCTATTTATTTTATTTTATTTATTTTATTATAAATTTGGCTACAAAATTTAAAACTCACAAACCAATTAAAATATTTAAAATATTTAAAATTTCTTCTTAAGCCAGCCTGGCTTGTTGGAAAAAATGTGTTTTTAGGGCACGGCGGAAGGCACTGAGGTCATGAATTCTCCTAATCTCCGGGGGCAACTGGTTCCAGAGGGTGGGTGCCCCCACAGAGAAGGCTCTCCCCCTGGGGGTCACCAGCCTACATTGTTTGGCTGATGGCACCCTGAGAAGGCCCTCTCTGTGGGAGCGCATGGGTCGATGGGAGGTCATCGGTGACAGCAGGCGGTCTCGGAGATAACTAGGCCCTATGCCATGGAGCGCTTTAAAGGTGATCACCAACACCTTGAAGCGCACCCGGAAGACCACTGGAAGCCAGTGCAGCTCACGCAGGAGCGGTGTTATGTGGGAGCGCCATGTTGCTCCCGTCACTACCCGCGCAGCCGCATTCTGGACCAGTTGGAGCCTCCGGGTGCTCTTCAAGGGGAGCCCCATGTAGAGAGTGTTACAGTAGTCTAGGCGAGAGGTGACAAGGGCGTGAGTGACTGTGCACAGGGAATCCCGATCAAGAAAGGGCCGCAACTGGCGAATCAGGCGAACCTGACAAAAGGTCCCCCTGGCTACAGCCGTCAGATGTTCCTCCAAAGCTGGCTATCCAGGAGGACTCCCAGATTGCGAGCCCTTTCCGCGGGGGCCAAAGACTCGCCCCCGATAGTCAGTGATGGAGTCAACTGACTATATCGGGATGCCGGGAACCACAGCCACTCCGTCTTGGATGGGTTGAGCTTGAGTTTGTTTCTCCCCATCCAGATCCGCACGGCTTCCAGGCACTGGAACATCACTTCGAGGGCATCATTGGGGTGGCCAGGGGTGGAGATGAACAGCTGGGTGTCATCAGCGTACTGATGGTATCTCACCCCAAAGCCACGGATGATCTCACCCAGCGGCTTCACATAAATGTTGAACAAAAGGGGCGAGAGGACCGACCCCTGTGGCACTCCACAAACGAGAGGCCTCGAGGTTGACCTCTCCCCCCCTGTCAACACAAACTGCGACCGGTCAGAGAGAAAGGAGGAGAACCACTGTAATACAGTGCCCCCCACCCCCAACTCTTCCAGCCGGTGCAGCATGATACCATGGTTGATGGTATCAAAAGCCGCTGAGAGATCTAATAGGGCTAGGACAGAGGAGCATCCCCTGTCCCGAGCCCTCTAGAGATCATCAACCAACGCGACCAATGCCGTCTCCGTGCTGTGCCCAGACCTGAAACCCAACTGGAACGGATCCAGATAAGATGTTTCCTCCAGGAATTGTGGAAACTGTTGCGCAACCACACTCTCAACAACCTTCGCAATAAAGTGGAGGTTGGAGACAGGACGATAGTTAGCTAATACTGCCGGGTCCAGGGAAGGCTTCTTGAGGAGAGGCCTCACCACCGCCTCTTTCAAGGTGGCAGGGAAGTGACCCTCACTCAAAGAAGCGTTGATAATACCCTGGAGCCAGCCTCGTGTAACCTCCCGGGAGGCCAGTACCAACCAGGAGGGACACGGGTCCAGTAAACATGTGGCCGCACTAAGTCTCCCCAAAATCCTGTCCACATCATCAGGAGTCACAGAGTCAAACTCTTCCCAGGTAACATTCTCAAGACTATTCCTTGTCACCCTGCCCAGATCTACCCAGTCGGAGTCCAAATCCCCCCGAATCTGAGCGATTTTGTCATACAGGTATTGTCCGAAATCCTCCGCCCTGCCTTCCAAGGGATCCTCCCACACTCCCGCATGAAGCAGAGAGCGGGTCACCCTGAACAGGGCGGCCGGACGATTCCCTGATGACGCAATAAATATGGAAAAGTAGTTAAACTTTGCCGCTTTTATCGCCACTAGGTAGGTCTTAATATGCGACCTTACCAGTGTTCGATCAGATTCAGCGAGACTGGCCCTCCAACCACCCTCTAAGCGTCTTTTCCGGTGCTTCATCTCTCTCAGCTCCTCGGTAAACCAGGGAGCCACTCGAGATCCGTACCGGGTCAGAGGCCGCAAAGGCATGACCCGATCCAAGGCTCCACCAGCCGCCCGATTCCAGGCAGCTATAGATATAGATATAGATAGATATAGATATAGATATATAGATATATGTAGGTCTTTGGTTATTCGGGTTTTCTCCCGCGTAAAATTGGAA
>WNWU01013905.1:153963-167163 GCA_012654045.1 Ptyas mucosa | reverse complement strand
TATTCGGGTTTTCTCCCGCGTAAAATTGGAAGTGTCTTGGCGACGTTTCGACGAAGTCTCATTCGTCATCTTCAGGCTGGTGTTCTCAGCTTCGTGCTTCCAGGAGCATTGCTGGAAATGCTCCAGCCCGCTAAATCCAGAGTGGCAGCCCACATGCTATTTAACAAGAAAAAAGACAGGGGGGATGAGGCTCTGCGTGGATTTTTGTGGAATTCTGTGTGCGTGGAGAACACCGACCCCCTCTCACTAATGAAGGACATGCTAAGCCTCGTGAAGGGCAAGGTGTTCACCAAGCTAGACCTAAGAGAAGCCTACTACTGCATATGGATTAGAGAGGGAGATGAATGGAAGACCGCTTTTAACTGCCCGCTTGGGAGCTTCCAATTCAAAGTCATGCCATTTGGCCTACAAGGTGCCCCTGCAGTCTTCATGCAGCTAATTAATGAGGTGCTACATGAGCGCCTGAATAAAGGGGTCCTAGTTTACCTGAGTGACATTTTAATATTCAGTGACACTCCAGAGAAGCATGTAAAACTAGTGTGGCAAGTACTGAAAAAATTCCTAGCCGCAAACTCTAACTGAAACTGTCAAAATGTGAATTTCATAAAACCTCCCTAGACTACCTGGGCTACCGAGTGTCAAGTGAAGGGGTGGAGATGGACCAAGGGAAGGTGAAAGCAGTACTAGACTGGCAGCCCCCACGTACCCACAAACAACTCCAAAGATTCCTGGATTTTGCGAACTTCTATAGGCAATTCATCCCCGCATTTGCAGAAGTGGCCTTGCCCTTAACAGAGCTATTAAAAGCAGGGGCCTCTCCCATGAAACCACGACTGAAGTAACCGCTTGCCTGGTCAGTGGACTGCTTAAGGGCCTTTGAAAAATTAAAGTGGCTCTTTGCTGAAGAGCCGATCCTTCAACACCTTGGCCCTGAGATGCAATTCATTGTCCAGGCCAACACCAGCGATGTGGTGGCTGTGCTCCTACAGAAGGACTGACAGGATCAGTTTTTGCCCTAACCCTAACCCTAACCCAAGAAACTCACTGACACTGAGCGACAGTGGGCAATTTGGGAGAAGGAAGCCTATCCAGTCCGCTGGGCTCTCCTCTCTTGGAGACATTTTCTTGAAGGGAGCAAAGTGCCTTTCAAGCTTTGGACTGATCACAAAAACCTCAAAGCCCTAAAAAACCCCAGAAAACTCTCTCCCAAGCAAGTCCGCTGGGCACAATACTTCAGGCGGTTTAACTTAGTGTTAAAATACATCTCAGGGAGGGAAGAATCTGCTGGCTGACAGGTTATCAAGAAAGCTGCAGTTTGATAGTGGGAGGGAAGAAGTCATCCACGCCATCATCCCCCCTCTCACAACAAGCAGTGCAAGTCACCACTAGGGGCCAAGCCAGACACCAACCCGATCCCGTATGGGACAAACTGACAGCCACACTGAAAGCAGCACTCCCAGCCGACCAATGGCTCACCGACAACAAAGATGTTTTGACCATGAGAGATGGGCTAACTTGGAAGGGGTCCAAACTATATGTCCCAACCAGCTTGAGGCTGGAAGTCTTACAGCGCAGCCATGACTCATGACTAGCAGGCCATTTCAGGTTTTTGAAAACTCTGCACCTGGCCAGAAGACTGTTTTGGTGGCCAAAGATGATGGCCGATGTAGAGGATTATGTAACGAACTGTGCCACTTGCACAAACATGAAGATGAGACGAGGGAAGCCTCTTGGGCTCCTCCAACAAGTGGCTAACTGCAGCCAGCCCTGGGAGTAAATTGCAATGGACTTTATAGTCAAACTCCCAGAGAGTGGAGGAAATACAGTCATTTGGATGGTGATTGATTTGTTTTCCAAGCAAGCCCACTTTACTGTTTGTTTGGGATTACCATCAGCCAAGAAACTGGCAAAAATGTTCATCAAGCAGATTTACCATCTGCATCTCAGACCGAGGTGTCCAATTCATCGCTAGGTTCTGGAGGGAGTTCCTGAAATTGGTCGGATCTACTCAGGGTCTTAGCTTGGCTTTCCATCGGAGTACGAACGGAGCCGCAGAACGAGCAAAGGCAATGGTAGAGCAATATATTAGATGTTATGTGGATTACCAGCAAGAGAACTGGGCAGACCTGCTGCCATTTGCAGAAGTGGCTTACAACAATGCCGTACATAGCAGCACTGGCTTGACTCCCTTTCAGGTCACCAGCAGCATGGACTTTGTCCCCATGCCTGAGCTGCCCAGAGAACCACCTCCTCCATGACTCTAACCAAGTGGATGGAATCACTAAAGAAGGGATGGGAAGAGCTCTGGTGGCTCAGGAGACTAAGGCAGTTATTAACATTCACTTACATCTGCTGCCTGCAATTACTGCAAGTTCAAATCCCACCAGGCTCAAGGTTGACTCAGCCTTCCATCCTTTCTAAGGTAGGTAAAATGAGGACCCAGATTATGGGGACAATAAACTGACTTTGTATAAATATACAAAAGTATGAAGGCTATTGCTTAACACATTGTAAGCCACCCTGAGTCTCCAGAGAAAGGCGGCATATAAATCAATTTTTTAAAAAAAAAGACACAAAAAAAAAACACTGGCAGAAGCTGCTGAGGTGTATAAAAAACAAGTGATGGCTTGAACTGCTCAATGAGAGGGAGGGATTATGGTGTTGTCAACTATGCCACTTTCCCTCAAAACCCGTTACCTTAAACTAACCAATTATCAATCCACTTTTCTCCTTCATTTGCCTAAATAGATATATTTTAACAATATAAAGCATACAATTATATTAAACATTCCAAAAATATTTAATTTCAACATACCCATTTTATTTCTAACTATTAAACTCCAAATTTATACTCTTTATTTCTATTACCAAACCTACCTTATTCATCTTAACTATCACTTTCAACATATATCTCGTCATTTTAATTATCCCACCTCATTTTATATTTTTCTAAAGAAACCCAGCATTATTATCTTTATCTTTGCTGTTAAACCAATCATTTTTATTTCTTGACTATTAAACACAGCATAAACATTTGTTTTAGCTGTTGAACACAGCATATCCTTTTGTTATTTTTTGGCTGTTACACAGCGAGCCCTTCCTTATTTGGCTGTTAAACACAACATATTAGTTTCTATTTTTGGCCGTTACACAGCATATTCCATTTTTTGGCTGTTAAACACAGCATATTCATTTTTGTTTGGCTGTTCAACACAGCATATTGTGGCTTTTTGGCTGTTAAATACAGCATATTCGTTTTTTGGCCATTACACAGCATATTCTGTTTTGTTTTGGCTGTTACACAGCATATTCATTTTGTTTGGCTGTTCAACACAGCATATTGTAACTTTTTGGCTGAAACACAGCATATTCATAGTTGGTTTAACTATCAATCTCTACTTGAACCTTTCTTTGTTGTTTCCATCCATCTATGCATTGCTTTTTCACATAATCTTATTTTTCTGTATCCTTTTTCATGACATTCATGACATTTTAACATTGAGATGTGGTTTTTACTTAAAACATATCTTTAACTACATTTATAAATTCCTTTTAACATTTTCAATTAATCATATTTATTCTTATTCTTTTTCCTTAACATTTTAGCATTAAAACATAGTTCTTGCATCTATCATAACTTTACATATATTAATTTCTTTTAACATTCTTAATTTCTATAAAAACCTCCTTTCTATTAATACAATCCATCTTTACTTTATTTTATTTTTAATCACTTTATCTTAATTTCCTCGTCTGCAAACATATATTTCCTTCCATTTTCCAAATTATTAATTTTGTTCTCCATAAATCAAGTTAATTCTCTTTTCTTATTTTTGTTCTGGATATATCAAATCTTTTTCTTTTCAGGCTGCGCTTAATCCTTCTTCTTTTCCTGCATCAGTACTTAAGTTATTATTATTTCAACTGTAGGAGTTCCATTGTAGATTTCTTTTCTTTTCACCATAATCAAACCACCTGCAAACAGGAAAGAAAGATCCTCCTCCACAGAGGTCAATAATGTTTATCTATAGAATTCAAAGTTTCCCATAACAAAAAGAGGTTACAAAGTTCCTCTTTACGCCAGATGGTGTCTCTCTGTAATCCACATTTTCCATTAGTCATGCAAGACTCCATTTTATTTATTATTATATAACTGTCTAGTCCATTTCTTCTTCTTTTAATTTAAAAAACTAAAATTATCAAGTCTTCTTTTTCTTTTTTAAAATCCAATTCAAGTTTTTAAAGTGTTTAGACTTTTAACCATATCTCCAGATTAGTTCTCTTAGTTCTGTTCCATTAATTGTTACTCAGGTCTTTGTCTCTTTAAAGTTGTAGTTTTTTTAAAAAAAATTCCAAAGCCCTTTTGTTGCATAGCCACTGTTTTAGGCTAGGGGTCTTCTAATTGTTAATAATGCTCCAAACGTTGTTACAAGCCTGGGCTGTTGTCACTCACCTGGCTTCAAAGAGCTCTGCCTTTCTCTGCTTTCCTCCAGCACTTTTCTTGCCCAGTTGTCACAGCTTTGTGGCAGCTGCCATGGTTGCCACCCTCTGCCGCCGACTCACAGAGGGTTCTCTCTGACCTCCGAGGAACTTGCCTGTTCCTCTTGGTCGTCCGAGGTGCCCCTCTTCTTCCCCCATCCCTGCAAGATGGGTTCGGTCCGAAGACCCATCGGCGGCGGTTCGGCAGCTGGGGTTTTCGTGGGACTCATCAGAGCCTGCTATTTCCCTGACTATCTCGCCGCGACACCAAACCGGATGTCTGGCCTGACCCCTTTCCAGATCACTAGCAGCATAGAGTTTGTCCCTATACCTAAATTTCCCAGAGAGCTGCTCTCCTCTGTGTCCTTTAATGAGTGGATAGACTCCTTGAAACGGGTGGGAAAATACAAAGCAGGCTCTAATAGAAGCAGCGGGGAACTACAAAAAGCAAGCTGACAAATGCCACTTCCCCTAACCCCCTTTCCATGCTAGAGACAAAGTGTATTTGTCAACAAAGTATCTAAGACTAAAGTTGTCAAGTAAAAAACTAGGGCCGAAGTTCATATGGCCACTCCCCATAGTGAAAATGTAACTGTTCAGTTTAGACTCCCACGCTTGCTAGGGAAAGTGCATCCAGTGTTTCATAAAGCCGGCCGTATGCTCTCAGCTTGGGCCAGCAGACCAGGTAGCCCTGAAGCCCATCATAGTACAAGAAGAGACCCATTATTAGGTTAAAAAAGATATTAGACCCATGTCTGTATTGGGGCCACTTACAATACCTACTACACTGGAAGGGGTACCCCCTTTACACAGCCACATGGGTTAAAAGTTGGGATGTGAAAGCTGACAGGTTGATCAAGCAGTTTCATGACAGCTACCCTCATAAACCCAAAGGACCACCTAAGGGGGAAAGAGGAGGTTGATTGGGAAGTGAACTAACCTCCCTTTGATTTTCTATTAAAGAAGGTCCTTCTCAATTGAGAGGAGGGCAGCCATTTTGGGAGCATCTTCAGGGCTGCCACAGTGAGGCTGGGTGGAGCTGTGGGAACATACGGGGGGAGGTAAAGATAGCTGGGGGATGTGTAGCCAAAATATACTTTCTCATGGGAGCCAAGTACACTCTACCAAGTGTTGGAAGGGCATGGACCAAAGCAGGGGTGAAATGCTCCCAGTTCGGACCGGCTCGGGCAAGTAGGTAGCGATGGTGGCGGGTAGTTCGGAGAACTGGTAGCAAAAATCCCTGCCCCCACCCCCCATGCCCAGCTGAGCCGTGTGATCATCAGAGCCTTTTTTTTCTTTTACATGGCTCTGATGAGCCAAGCTCTGATGATCCCAGCTGAATTGCCTGCTAATCAGGCAACTCAGCTTGGATCGCCAGAGTCATGTAAAAGAAAAAAAACTTTTTTCCTTTTAAATGGCTCTGGCGATCCAAGCTCTGACAACCCAAGCTGAGTTGCCTGCTAATCGGTAGCAAAAATCCCTCCCCCTCCCCCCCTCAGCTTGCTTACCTTAGCTGCTGGTCGCAATGCCTTGCTGTAATTCCTACAATCCATTGCATCAGCAAGCAACTGAATCTCCCTGCCTGCAATCAACCAGGCAGGGAGTTGTGGACTTCAACTCCCAGAATTCCTCAACCAGCAAAGTAAAGCTGGCTGAGGAATTCTGGGAGTTGAAGTCTACAAGTCTTAAAGTTGCCAAGGGTGGAGACCCCTGTTCTACTGGGTAAGTTTTTTTTCCCCTTTTGGAGCTTTAAAAAATAGTTAATTGGGGGTTTTTTTTAGTTGTTCTTTTTTTAGACCTAGCCATTTAAAGTTTAGGTAGTTTTAAATTTAGCTGCTTTTATATAAAAGTAAAAATAAATAAAAATAAAATAATATTTGTGCAGCTTTGTGAGATTTAGTGTGTTTCTGTAGTATTTCACTCTAACTACACAAACACACAAAATCTCACAAAGCTGTATGTGGAATTTTGTGTGTGTAAAGTGTGAAAGCTGGTTTTTTTCAGCTTTTTGTGGTTGTGTGAGGTTCCTGCTTGTTGCAGGGGCCATTTTGGGTCTAGCACAGCTGCTTTTACATTGTGGGTGAGCCACAAAAAGCCCAAAAAAACAACTTTCACACTTTACACACACACAACACAACACAAGACAACTGGCTCACCCACAATGTAAAAGCAGCTGTGCTAGACCCAAAATGGCCCCTGCAACAAGCAGGAACCTCACACAACCACAAAAAGCTGAAAAAAACCAGCTTTCACACTTTACACACACAAAATTCCACATACAGCTTTGTGAGATTTTGTGTGTTTGTGTAGTTAGAGTGAAATACTACAGAAACACACTAAATCTCACAAAGCTGCACAAATATTATTTTATTTTTATTTATTTTTACTTTTATATAAAAGCAGCTAAATTTAAAACTACCTAAACTTTAAATGGCTAGGTCTAAAAAAAGAACAACTAAAAAAAACCCCCAATTAACTATTTTTTAAAGCTCCAAAAGGGGAAAAAAAACTTACCCAGTAGAACAGGGGTCTCCACCCTTGGCAACTTTAAGACTTGTAGACTTCAACTCCCAGAATTCCTCAGCCAGCTTTACTTTGCTGGTTGAGGAATTCTGGGAGTTGAAGTCCACAACTCCCTGCCTGGTTGATTGCAGGCAGGGAGATTCAGTTGCTTGCTGATGCAATGGATTGTAGGAATTACAGCAAGGCATTGCGACCAGCAGCTAAGGTAAGCAAGCTGAGGGGGGGAGGGGGAGGGATTTTTGCTACCGATTAGCAGGCAACTCAGCTTGGGTTGTCAGAGCTTGGATCGCCAGAGCCATTTAAAAGGAAAAAAGTTTTTTTTCTTTTACATGACTCTGGCGATCCAAGCTGAGTTGCCTGATTAGCAGGCAATTCAGCTGGGATCATCAGAGCTTGGCTCATCAGAGCCATGTAAAAGAAAAAAAAGGCTCTGATGATCACACGGCTCAGCTGGGCATGGGGGGTGGGGGCAGGGATTTTTGCTACCAGTTCTCCGAACTACCCGCCACCATCGCTACCTACTTGCCCGAGCCGGTCCGAACTGGGAGCATTTCACCCCTGCTTTGGTCCATGCCCTTCCAACACTTGGTAGAGTGTACTTGGCTCCCATGAGAAAGTATATTTTGGCTACACATCCCCCAGCTATCTTTACCTCCCCCCGTATGTTCCCACAGCTCCACCCAGCCTCACTGTGGCAGCCCTGAAGATGCTCCCAAAATGGCTGCCCTCCTCTCAATTGAGAAGGACCTTCTTTAATAGAAAATCAAAGGGAGGTTAGTTCACTTCCCAATCAACCTCCTCTTTCCCCCTTAGGTGGTCCTTTGGGTTTATGAGGGTAGCTGTCATGAAACTGCTTGATCAACCTGTCAGCTTTCACATCCCAACTTTTAACCCATGTGGCTGTGTAAAGGGGGTACCCCTTCCAGTGTAGTAGGTATTGTAAGTGGCCCCAATACAGACATGGGTCTAATATCTTTTTTAACCTAATAATGGGTCTCTTCTTGTACTATGATGGGCTTCAGGGCTACCTGGTCTGCTGGCCCAAGCTGAGAGCATACGGCCGGCTTTATGAAACACTGGATGCACTTTCCCTAGCAAGCGTGGGAGTCTAAACTGAACAGTTACATTTTCACTATGGGGAGTGGCCATATGAACTTCGGCCCTAGTTTTTTACTTGAC
Source organism: Ptyas mucosa (assembly GCA_012654045.1). Classification (NCBI taxonomy): domain Eukaryota; kingdom Metazoa; phylum Chordata; class Lepidosauria; order Squamata; family Colubridae; genus Ptyas; species Ptyas mucosa. Next base: position 158,982 of record WNWU01013905.1, on the reverse strand, counting down.
AACTTTAGTCTTAGATACTTTGTTGACAAATACACTTTGTCTCTAGCATGGAAAGGGGGTTAGGGGAAGTGGCATTTGTCAGCTTGCTTTTTGTAGTTCCCCGCTGCTTCTATTAGAGCCTGCTTTGTATTTTCCCACCCGTTTCAAGGAGTCTATCCACTCATTAAAGGACACAGAGGAGAGCAGCTCTCTGGGAAATTTAGGTATAGGGACAAACTCTATGCTGCTAGTGATCTGGAAAGGGGTCAGGCCAGACATCCGGTTTGGTGTCGCGGCGAGATAGTCAGGGAAATAGCAGGCTCTGATGAGTCCCACGAAAACCCCAGCTGCCGAACCGCCGCCGATGGGTCTTCGGACCGAACCCATCTTGCAGGGATGGGGGAAGAAGAGGGGCACCTCGGACGACCAAGAGGAACAGGCAAGTTCCTCGGAGGTCAGAGAGAACCCTCTGTGAGTCGGCGGCAGAGGGTGGCAACCATGGCAGCTGCCACAAAGCTGTGACAACTGGGCAAGAAAAGTGCTGGAGGAAAGCAGAGAAAGGCAGAGCTCTTTGAAGCCAGGTGAGTGACAACAGCCCAGGCTTGTAACAACGTTTGGAGCATTATTAACAATTAGAAGACCCCTAGCCTAAAACAGTGGCTATGCAACAAAAGGGCTTTGGAATTTTTTTTAAAAAAACTACAACTTTAAAGAGACAAAGACCTGAGTAACAATTAATGGAACAGAACTAAGAGAACTAATCTGGAGATATGGTTAAAAGTCTAAACACTTTAAAAACTTGAATTGGATTTTAAAAAAGAAAAAGAAGACTTGATAATTTTAGTTTTTTAAATTAAAAGAAGAAGAAATGGACTAGACAGTTATATAATAATAAATAAAATGGAGTCTTGCATGACTAATGGAAAATGTGGATTACAGAGAGACACCATCTGGCGTAAAGAGGAACTTTGTAACCTCTTTTTGTTATGGGAAACTTTGAATTCTATAGATAAACATTATTGACCTCTGTGGAGGAGGATCTTTCTTTCCTGTTTGCAGGTGGTTTGATTATGGTGAAAAGAAAAGAAATCTACAATGGAACTCCTACAGTTGAAATAATAATAACTTAAGTACTGATGCAGGAAAAGAAGAAGGATTAAGCGCAGCCTGAAAAGAAAAAGATTTGATATATCCAGAACAAAAATAAGAAAAGAGAATTAACTTGATTTATGGAGAACAAAATTAATAATTTGGAAAATGGAAGGAAATATATGTTTGCAGACGAGGAAATTAAGATAAAGTGATTAAAAATAAAATAAAGTAAAGATGGATTGTATTAATAGAAAGGAGGTTTTTATAGAAATTAAGAATGTTAAAAGAAATTAATATATGTAAAGTTATGATAGATGCAAGAACTATGTTTTAATGCTAAAATGTTAAGGAAAAAGAATAAGAATAAATATGATTAATTGAAAATGTTAAAAGGAATTTATAAATGTAGTTAAAGATATGTTTTAAGTAAAAACCACATCTCAATGTTAAAATGTCATGAATGTCATGAAAAAGGATACAGAAAAATAAGATTATGTGAAAAAGCAATGCATAGATGGATGGAAACAACAAAGAAAGGTTCAAGTAGAGATTGATAGTTAAACCAACTATGAATATGCTGTGTTTCAGCCAAAAAGTTACAATATGCTGTGTTGAACAGCCAAACAAAATGAATATGCTGTGTAACAGCCAAAACAAAACAGAATATGCTGTGTAATGGCCAAAAAACGAATATGCTGTATTTAACAGCCAAAAAGCCACAATATGCTGTGTTGAACAGCCAAACAAAAATGAATATGCTGTGTTTAACAGCCAAAAAATGGAATATGCTGTGTAACGGCCAAAAATAGAAACTAATATGTTGTGTTTAACAGCCAAATAAGGAAGGGCTCGCTGTGTAACAGCCAAAAAATAACAAAAGGATATGCTGTGTTCAACAGCTAAAACAAATGTTTATGCTGTGTTTAATAGTCAAGAAATAAAAATGATTGGTTTAACAGCAAAGATAAAGATAATAATGCTGGGTTTCTTTAGAAAAATATAAAATGAGGTGGGATAATTAAAATGACGAGATATATGTTGAAAGTGATAGTTAAGATGAATAAGGTAGGTTTGGTAATAGAAATAAAGAGTATAAATTTGGAGTTTAATAGTTAGAAATAAAATGGGTATGTTGAAATTAAATATTTTTGGAATGTTTAATATAATTGTATGCTTTATATTGTTAAAATATATCTATTTAGGCAAATGAAGGAGAAAAGTGGATTGATAATTGGTTAGTTTAAGGTAACGGGTTTTGAGGGAAAGTGGCATAGTTGACAACACCATAATCCCTCCCTCTCATTGAGCAGTTCAAGCCATCACTTGTTTTTTATACACCTCAGCAGCTTCTGCCAGTGTTTTTTTTTTGTGTCTTTTTTTTAAAAAAATTGATTTATATGCCGCCTTTCTCTGGAGACTCAGGGTGGCTTACAATGTGTTAAGCAATAGCCTTCATACTTTTGTATATTTATACAAAGTCAGTTTATTGTCCCCATAATCTGGGTCCTCATTTTACCTACCTTAGAAAGGATGGAAGGCTGAGTCAACCTTGAGCCTGGTGGGATTTGAACTTGCAGTAATTGCAGGCAGCAGATGTAAGTGAATGTTAATAACTGCCTTAGTCTCCTGAGCCACCAGAGCTCTTCCCATCCCTTCTTTAGTGATTCCATCCACTTGGTTAGAGTCATGGAGGAGGTGGTTCTCTGGGCAGCTCAGGCATGGGGACAAAGTCCATGCTGCTGGTGACCTGAAAGGGAGTCAAGCCAGTGCTGCTATGTACGGCATTGTTGTAAGCCACTTCTGCAAATGGCAGCAGGTCTGCCCAGTTCTCTTGCTGGTAATCCACATAACATCTAATATATTGCTCTACCATTGCCTTTGCTCGTTCTGCGGCTCCGTTCGTACTCCGATGGAAAGCCAAGCTAAGACCCTGAGTAGATCCGACCAATTTCAGGAACTCCCTCCAGAACCTAGCGATGAATTGGACACCTCGGTCTGAGATGCAGATGGTAAATCTGCTTGATGAACATTTTTGCCAGTTTCTTGGCTGATGGTAATCCCAAACAAACAGTAAAGTGGGCTTGCTTGGAAAACAAATCAATCACCATCCAAATGACTGTATTTCCTCCACTCTCTGGGAGTTTGACTATAAAGTCCATTGCAATTTACTCCCAGGGCTGGCTGCAGTTAGCCACTTGTTGGAGGAGCCCAAGAGGCTTCCCTCGTCTCATCTTCATGTTTGTGCAAGTGGCACAGTTCGTTACATAATCCTCTACATCGGCCATCATCTTTGGCCACCAAAACAGTCTTCTGGCCAGGTGCAGAGTTTTCAAAAACCTGAAATGGCCTGCTAGTCATGAGTCATGGCTGCGCTGTAAGACTTCCAGCCTCAAGCTGGTTGGGACATATAGTTTGGACCCCTTCCAAGTTAGCCCATCTCTCATGGTCAAAACATCTTTGTTGTCGGTGAGCCATTGGTCGGCTGGGAGTGCTGCTTTCAGTGTGGCTGTCAGTTTGTCCCATACGGGATCGGGTTGGTGTCTGGCTTGGCCCCTAGTGGTGACTTGCACTGCTTGTTGTGAGAGGGGGGATGATGGCGTGGATGACTTCTTCCCTCCCACTATCAAACTGCAGCTTTCTTGATAACCTGTCAGCCAGCAGATTCTTCCCTCCCTGAGATGTATTTTAACACTAAGTTAAACCGCCTGAAGTATTGTGCCCAGCGGACTTGCTTGGGAGAGAGTTTTCTGGGGTTTTTTAGGGCTTTGAGGTTTTTGTGATCAGTCCAAAGCTTGAAAGGCACTTTGCTCCCTTCAAGAAAATGTCTCCAAGAGAGGAGAGCCCAGCGGACTGGATAGGCTTCCTTCTCCCAAATTGCCCACTGTCGCTCAGTGTCAGTGAGTTTCTTGGGTTAGGGTTAGGGTTAGGGCAAAAACTGATCCTGTCAGTCCTTCTGTAGGAGCACAGCCACCACATCGCTGGTGTTGGCCTGGACAATGAATTGCATCTCAGGGCCAAGGTGTTGAAGGATCGGCTCTTCAGCAAAGAGCCACTTTAATTTTTCAAAGGCCCTTAAGCAGTCCACTGACCAGGCAAGCGGTTACTTCAGTCGTGGTTTCATGGGAGAGGCCCCTGCTTTTAATAGCTCTGTTAAGGGCAAGGCCACTTCTGCAAATGCGGGGATGAATTGCCTATAGAAGTTCGCAAAATCCAGGAATCTTTGGAGTTGTTTGTGGGTACGTGGGGGCTGCCAGTCTAGTACTGCTTTCACCTTCCCTTGGTCCATCTCCACCCCTTCACTTGACACTCGGTAGCCCAGGTAGTCTAGGGAGGTTTTATGAAATTCACATTTTGACAGTTTCAGTTAGAGTTTGCGGCTAGGAATTTTTTCAGTACTTGCCACACTAGTTTTACATGCTTCTCTGGAGTGTCACTGAATATTAAAATGTCACTCAGGTAAACTAGGACCCCTTTATTCAGGCGCTCATGTAGCACCTCATTAATTAGCTGCATGAAGACTGCAGGGGCACCTTGTAGGCCAAATGGCATGACTTTGAATTGGAAGCTCCCAAGCGGGCAGTTAAAAGCGGTCTTCCATTCATCTCCCTCTCTAATCCATATGCAGTAGTAGGCTTCTCTTAGGTCTAGCTTGGTGAACACCTTGCCCTTCACGAGGCTTAGCATGTCCTTCATTAGTGAGAGGGGGTCGGTGTTCTCCACGCACACAGAATTCCACAAAAATCCACGCAGAGCCTCATCCCCCCTGTCTTTTTTCTTGTTAAATAGCATGTGGGCTGCCACTCTGGATTTAGCGGGCTGGAGCATTTCCAGCAATGCTCCTGGAAGCACGAAGCTGAGAACACCAGCCTGAAGATGACGAATGAGACTTCGTCGAAACGTCGCCAAGACACTTCCAATTTTACGCGGGAGAAAACCCGAATAACCAAA
>WNWU01013905.1:128877-151617 GCA_012654045.1 Ptyas mucosa | reverse complement strand
TCTATATCTATATCTATATCTATATCTATATCTATATCTATATCTATCTATCTATCTATCTATCTATCTATCTATCTATCTATCTATCTATCTAAAATTTGGCCCTTATATTGGCCAATTAAAATTCATTTCCAGCCTGTTGAAACAATAGAGTCTTACGGGCACGGCGAAAGGTACATAGGTCGGGGATCATGCGAATCTCCAGGGGCAGTTCATTCCAGAGGACATTCCAGAAGGCTCTCCCCCTGGGTGTCACCAGTCGAAATTGTTTGACTGATGGCACCCTGAGGAGTCCCTCTCTGTGAGAGCGTATTGGCCAGTGGGAGGCTATTGGTGGCAGAAGGCGATCTCGTACATACCCAGGTCCTAAGCCATGGAGCGCTTTAAAGGTGGTGACCAACACCTTGAATCGCACCCGGAAAACCACCGGGAGCCAGTGCAGCTCGCGCAGGAGAGGTGTTACATGGGTGCGCCGTGTCGCTCCCATAATCACCTGCGCGGCCGCATTCTGGACCAGTTGGAACCTCTGAGTGCTCTTCAAGGGGAGCCCCATGTAGAGAGCATTACAGTAGTTCAGATGGGACGTGACGAGGGCATGAGTGATCATGCGCAAGGCGTCCTGGTCCAGAAAGGGACACAACTGGTGAATCAGGCGAACCTGATAAAAATCTCCCCTGGCCACAGCCGTCATATGATCTTCTAAAGACAGCCGTGCATCCAGGAGGACACCCAAGTTGCAAGCCCTCTCTGAGGGGGCCAAGATCTCGCCCCCAATAGTCAGCGATGGAGCCAGCTGGCTATACCGGGACGCCGGAAACCACAGCCACTTGGTCTTGGAGGGGTTGAGTCTGAGGTTTTTTCTCCCCATCCAGATCCGCACGGCCTCCAGGCACCAGGACATCATGCCAAGGACATCATTGGGGTGGTCTGGGGTGGAGATGTACAGCTGAGTATCATCAGCATACTGATGAAACGTCACCCCAAAACCATGGATGAACTCACCCAGTGGCTTCACATAAATGTTGAACAGGAGGGGCGAGAGGACCGACCCTTGCAACACCCCACAAACAAGGCGCCTCGAGGTCGACCTCTGTCCCCTGCCACCACAAACTGCGTACGGTCAGAGAGGAAGGAGGAGAACCACCGCAACATGGTGCCCCCCACTCCCAACCCCTCCAACCGGCGCAGCATGATACCATGGCCGATGGTATCAAAAGCCGCTGAGAGGTCTAATAGAATCAGGACAGAGGAACAACCCCTGTCCTAAGCCCTCCAGAGATCATCAACCAATGCGACCAATGCCGTTTCCGTGCTGTACCCTGGCCTGAAGTCCGACTGGTATGGATCCAGATAGACAGCTTCTGTCTATCTTGTCAGCATCTTCTGTTTCTGAACTGTTGCCAAGAAAAGCCTTTGGCAGTTTGCCTAATTATCCCAAGGTCAGAGATAAACTGAAGGTGTTTTGAGAACTTTGCTTTCATATAATTTGGAATAAGATGAGAATGAGTTAATTCTCAGCTGTTTTAATAAAATCTGTTTGTTTTTTGAAACTGTTTTGCATTTAATATTAACTACGTTGGCCTGGGTCACAACACCCGGCACGAACTCAATCACACAGTTTGCTGGGCAGTCAGGGGGGAGGAAGTTGCAGTTCTGTTTGTTAAAGATGTCTGACAGGTCTCGGTATTCCCTTGGCACCTGTGGACTGCCAGAAAATCTGTCTGTGGCAGTTGCTGTGCTTTCCAGCTTGCTGGGGCTGTTGGGGTTCATTGCTTTTTGGCATTTGCTGGCTTGATGGGCAGCAGTGGACCAATGCCTGTGCTTAACTTTTGGTAACCATCTTCCCATGTGATGGGCAGTCCCCATTTATCTAGCCAAGCAAGCCGCGATATCATTGACTCAGTCATTTTGGGGGCTACGATGAATCAACAGGCTCTCTTCAGCCATTTGAACATTTCAGCCAATGCAGTTTAATGGCAATAATTTTGTAACTTTGCCAAATAATTTTGAAAAATTACATTTAAGTGGTCAGAATTTTAAAAATGGTGTAAAGAGATTCAGATAATTCTCTTAAGAGAAAATACTCTGGACATGATCAAAAGACCACCCTCTTTACCTTGGAGCCCCGAAATCGAGTTTCTGCATAAAAGAGCTTATACAACCCTGTTAAGTTCTATAGACACAGCTCTGTATGCCGGTCTTTCAGATGACCTCACAGCTCAGGAAGTTTGGACTGCCCTATATAATTTGTTTCATAGTGACAATATGGCTGCAACCAGCAGATGGTCAAGAATTTTCCACAATTATAAACTCAAACCTGGTGTCAAAATGGGGGAACATTTGGCAACACTTAAAGCCATGAGGGATGAGCTTATACAGAGGGGGGAGCCTGTTTCTGAATCTACTTTAATTAGTGTGATGTTGAACTCCCTAGACAAATCCTGGAGTCCCTTTATTATTTCTCTAGAAGGGGTTTCTAGGGAACAAAGAAATATAGAATACTTTTCTGGCCGCTTTATTGAGGAAGATTTAAGGCACAGAGATGAGGAACAACAAGAAATGGAGGAGGCATATCACAGGCCTTGGCCTCAGAGGAGATGCCAGGACAGCAGTGAAAGGATTAATACCCTTCCTACCTGCTTTGACTGTGGCATACAAGGTCACTTTAAAAGGGAGTGCCCTCGCTCTAGGGCCAACTTGGCTGGACCTAAGCACAATAAAAATAAAAGAGGCCGTGGAAGAGGGGGAGATGGTCATAAAGGATACCAGTTCTGTAGTGTCACTAGTGACAATCACACCTCCCAGATAAAGGATGCTGAGGGGCTGTGGCTTCTTGATTCAGGTGCATCAACACATATAGCCAACAAGAAGCAATGATTTAAGGTTTTACACCCACTCAAGTCCTCAGTAAAAGTTGCCACTGGGGACAAGGCAGAGGTAACTGGGGAAGGCGTGATCAATGTGCCTGGTATAGAAGATGTCACAGGGGCACTGTATGTTCCCTCAATCAAGAACAACCTTTTAAGTATTTTAAAATTGACTGAGGATAAAAATTTAAAATTGTTATTTGAGAAGGGTGGAGGTTATGTTTTCAAAAGTGGGAATATTGTTGGCGATATTGTAAAAATCAACAATTTGCCTTATTTTCCCCCAAAAGCAAAGGTCAAAAGGCACAAGAAACCTAACAAGAGGGCTCAGGGAGCTAATGCCCAGATAGAGCAGAAAGCTTCCGTGCCAGCCCCCAGGTTGTCCAAACTCAAGGACGCTGGATCTAAAACCAATGAAGCTTTTAAACCAGCTCCTAGGACATCCAAAGCCATTAAGGCTGAGCCCATTAAGGTCACAACTCCTCAGCCAATCCTGAGGAAGTCTAAGGTGACCATTAATCCAGTACCTACTGTCATTACTGAACAGACCAAGGCTTGTAATGATAAGATACATAAGGTTGACAAAGTATGCATGAGTAAACCTTTACATTTGGATTATGCTCATATATTACACCGCAGGCTCGGCCATGCCAGCTTCCCGGTTATTAAGAAAATGCAAGATTTTTCCGATGGGCTTAAGATAAAGAATTGTAATACCTATTTGGAATGTACCATCTGTAAGGCAGCAAAATCTAAAACTGCTGCTATACCTAAGGTCTCTTCCCATCATGCAAGGTACCCTTATCAGCTGGTACACATGGATTTGGTTGGTCCTTTTAGACCCTCCCTTGGCAGGGGGCATTATTTTTTAACGGTAGTAGATGATTACTCTCGTTATGGCCATGTATTTATTTTAAAGGACAAAACTGAAGTCTTTACCAACTTCAAATATCTTTACAACCAGATCCAAATGCAACACAAGGTGTGCATTGCTCAGGTGCAGAGCAATAGGGGGACTGAGTTTACATCCAAGACTTTTGAAAAGTGGATGAAGGAGAGAGGTATTCTCCATTTTAAATCATCAACCTGAACTCCATCCAAGAATGGCATTGTAGAAAGGAGAAATGGCATGCTGCAGAATGTCATGAACTGCCTACTTGCAGATGCTGACATGAGCCAAGTTTTTTGGGTAGAAGCAGTCAAAATGGCTAATTATCTAGTCAACAGGACATGGAGTAGTGCCATTGACCAAACCCCATACTTCCTGGTCCATGGAAGGAAACCTAGCCTCTCACACCTGAGAATTTTTGGTTCCTATGCCTGGGTCCATATTCCCAAGCACCTCAGAAGAAAGGGGGGCAAGGCATCAAGGAGGCTCAGATTTATAGGTTATGCAACCGGCAGCAAGGTCTCTAGGTTTGTAGACATAAATAACCTTGTCATTGTCTCTAGATCAGCTTCCTTTGAGGAGGGGTCAAATTGGTCAAAAATTCATTCAAATGGACCCGGTTATTTCCCTATTAGAAGCAACACTGAACAACCAGCACCACCTGAAGAGGATGAACCAACAAACTCCAAACAACAGACCAGCGAAGATCCGGGTGGTGATGAATCCCTACCTGACTCTGACGATTCAGACAAGCAATCCCTGGATGACTTCACATCTCCTGCCTCACCTAAATGACCATTTCTTTGCAGCACCTGGGACAGAGGCCCACCCCATTTTGATTGGAAAGATACCTCCGGCAGCTCCAATTCTTACACCGATGCTCCGGATGACAATGATGATGGTGAGTGGCAATTTCCCAGACAGTCAAAACGCTCCAATAAAGGGGTGCCACCCAAAAGGTTGGACATTGGCTGTGTTGCCTCGGTCAACAACGTTACCATGGCCCCTAAAATGTACACAGATGTCCTCCAGCTTCCCGAGGAAGAACAGCGCAGGTGGAGGGTGGCAACGGAGCGGGAAATGGACAGTCTCAAAAAATTGAAAGTCTTCATCCCCATGGAAGTCCCCAAAAAGAGGAAAGCAATTGGCACCCGTTGGGTCTACAAGGTCAAGCCAATGCCCAACAACAAACTCCTCTATAAGGCCTGGCTGGTAGCACAAGGCTACGCACAGCGCTACTTGCAGGACTTTGATGAAACATACTCCCCCACCATGAGAGCGGAAAGTATGAGGGCTGCTTTAGTCACTGCAGCAGCACATGGGGAACATATTTTTCAATTTGATGTGCAAACTGCTTATTTACACCAATATCTAAAACAAAAAAATTACATCAGAGGTGCCCCCAGATTTCTACAGCAGGAAGGCCACACCTGGCTTCTGCAGAAAACTTTGTATGGCCTCAAACAATCAGGCAGACTGTGGTATAAATGCCTGACTAAAACTCTCAAATCACTGGGTTTCCATCCATCTCAAGCTGATAAATGTACCTTCACAAGGGATACCAAAGAGGGGCTGGAGAAAGTCCTAGTGTATGTTGATGACCTTTTATATATAGGGCCTGACAAGGGGAGGGGGGATGTATTATATTTGCCAGGACCCTACCAAAAAAGTTCACTCTAAAGTCTTTAGGATATGTGGACAAGTACCTAGGCGTACAAATAATCACTACACCAAAAGATTTTGCTCTCTCCTAAAAGGAGAAGATAGAGGAACTTTTGGTGAAATGTAAAATGGAAGATAGCAAGCCAACGGCTATCCCAATGCAGCTGACTATTATGGATTGGCACACAAGGATAGCCCAGAGTTCCAAAATAATACTCTATTTAGGTCAGTGGTTGGCTCATTACTATATATAAGTAACTGGAGCCATCCAGATATTGCCCTGGCTGTAAACCTGCTATCCAGACAAGTGGAACATCCTACCCAGTTCCACTGGTTGGCCATTAAAAAGCTATTAAGGTATCTCAAGACCACAGCAGATTACGTACTTCGCTTGGAACCTGAGAATAGAGACAAGGCCCAATTAAAATGCTTTGCGGATGCGGACTGGGCTGGAGATACCAAGACACGTAGGAGTACTTCGGGCTTCTTGGTACTATTAAATGGGGCACCCATCCATTGGCATGTGGGGCAACAGAAATTTGTTTCGTGCTCCACCGCTGAGGCCGAATATGCATGCCTTTCAGAGGCAGGGAACAATCTGATATGGTTTGATGCCTTAATGTCTAGCATCTGGACACCACCAACTTTGCCCATCCAAATTATAGAAGACAACACTGGGGCCATAGGCATTGCCAAAGCCTATGCGGTGGGGAAAAGGTTCAGATATATTAATATCCGCTATCAAAATGTTAGGCAACTAGTAAAGATGGGCTTTATATCTTTATCACATTGTCAGACCAAATATCAAACAGCTGATATTTTCACAAAACCTCTACCAGCGGATAAGCACAAAGATCTGTGTAAAAAATTATGTCTCACAGGGTATAATCTGTTGTGCATTGCATTTGTATGTTTGCATGCCATTGGCTCGCAAGGAGGGGAAGTGTCAAGTATTTGCAAGCCATTGGCACATGTGTCATACAGACACTAGTGGAGGCAGAAAGTGCCTCCACCCCATGTGGAAAAGAGGAGCTTACACTGAGTATAAAACCCCCTCTAACCTTTCCACCATGCTCTCTTTTTACGTTTGTTCTCCATGAGACATGATCTTTGATCAGGGTAGTCACACACGCTGTGTGCCCCCTATCCTATAATGAATATTAAGATAGCCCCCTGTACATAGTTAATATGCTTTGTTATATGAATAAATACATTTAAGACATTTATTTATGCATCTGCCTTTGGACTCTTCTATGCTCCTGGGTGTTTCTACGATCCCAATTCCACAGCCTCCCACCTGCAGAGCAACACTGACGAAAACTTTCTCCCATTTACTCCACCAGCTCACTCCCCCCGCCCAAGATCCGGACAGCTCCCCCTCCCCCCGTTACAATGGCAGCCGAGCAAGCAAGCAAGCGAGGCTGACAATTCACATTGTTTCTCCTTTATCCTTTAAAGTGAAACAGCCCACATAGCTGTCATAAACATTCTTCAACGTTAAGGGGATCTCAGGGCTCTTTGGCGCCAGGATATAGGTTGTAAAATATCTGTTGACACAGGCAATGCTAGTAAATGGAATCCAAGTCTCCCCCTTCTCCCAATTGAATGGCAGTATCACTTTTAGGGATCTGACAACATTGGGCAAATGACTGTGCAAGTTCATGACCAACACCAGCATCCCAGAAGGCTTCACCAAAGCATGGAAAACCTGCTACCAAGCCCAAAATTGCTACCCAAAAAGGGGATGAAATTGTGGAGATCTCCCAGTCAAGAGCAACAATCTCAAGTTTTATCCCAAGAAGTCAAAAAAACATAAGCAATGGGAGGGGCTAGGCTGAAGAGTAAGATGGAGGAGGATATTCAGCATATGCTCATGAAGCTTCGAGGCACCAAAGATGGCAACTAAATTCCTATCTTGGAATGTCAATGGTTTAAACTCACCACAAAAAAGAAAGAAAATATTTCATTATTTGAAACAATTTAAGAATGATGTTATTTATCTGCAAGAAACACATATTAGATTATCAGATCAAAAATATTTGATAAATTCAAGATTAGGCACACATTTTGTGGCATGAACATTAGAGAAGAAAAATGGTTTAGTTATATACGTAAAGAAGGGAATATCAGCTAATTTAATTGAGGCAGATGCTCAAGGAAGATATCTTGCAATTGAATTACTAACTCAGAATGGAAAAATGCTTTTAATCGGAATATATGCCCCTAATCAACAACAAGACAAATTTTATAAATTTTTACATACCAAAATAATACATACTGATCCTTCTGCGTTCCGGTCCCAACAGCCTGTATTTCAATCTCCAAACTCCTCTGATTGATTTCTCCTGGTTCCACCACCAACACTTCGTTTTCCAACTTCTTTTGGGACCTTTTGTCCATTGTTACAAATGTAACAATCGCTAACAATCACTTTCACTAGTTAGCTTTGTTCAGCGCCAACAGGCGCCATTTTTTTTAACATTTTAAACAGAGTTAAAGATTTTCCTATCTTAATTTCTTCTCTCCTGCTCTGCTCAGCCAGCTTGGATTTCAAATTAAAAATAAAATTAAAAATATTTCTTAACAATATTTTACCCTTAAGATGATTTTAATTGCTGGTGTGGTCGCGATGTCTTGCTCTGCATTTAGCAGAGTCGTTCCAAGTTCGGAGCTGCTTGGCTGGTTTTTGGGGAGTTCCCCTTCTTCGCACCCCAGAGTTTTCTCTGGGGGGCTTTGGGGAACTCTACCCCCACCAGCCTGCTCTTCACTCTCCCCTTTGCCTGGGGAGAGCCTTTCCAAGCTTCCCGACAGCGTTTGCCTGCTGTTCGGGAGCTTTTACGAAACTGGGAAACGGGCGCCCATTTTTAGGCGTCTTCAACAAGCCACGGAGCCACTGGAAGTCACAAGCCGCGGAGCCACCGGAAGTCAATGCAGAAGGATATGATTCAAATGTAGGCTTTGGCAGACATTTCTGATTTGTTACTAGAAGAGTTGCAGTTGAATCAGTTCTTACAAGCGGAAAAACCATCTGGCAATTTGAGGCTTGACAAACAAAGGAATGACCTGCAGGACTGTGCAAGTAAGAAAGGGCTAATTGAGGAGTTTAAATTTAAGTTAAAGAAAAAGTCTACAAAAGTGAAGCAAGTTTTTATGATACATCAACCTCAGATCAAGTTTAAGAAACTTTTAAAAAGAGAAGAAGGTGTAGAAGGAATCTTGAAAGAATTAAGACAAAAGAAGGATTGGAAAAGTATACTGATGGAGTAATAGATACACAGAAAGATAAAAAAAGTTTGTCAAAGATCTCAACATGTGCAAAATTACCCAAATCTTTTTTTGACATGATGGAAGATATGGAATTGAGAGACATTTGGAGAGCACGGAACCCTGAGGAAAGAGATTTTACCTTTTTTTCCGATAGACATCAATCTTTTTCCAGGATTGATTTTATATTAATCACAAATGATTTCCTTTCTAGAGTGAAGAAAGCGAAGATATGTCCAAGAACCTTAACTGATCATAGTCCGGTTTGGGTGAAATTGGAACAAGAAAGGGGAGAAAGGAGGTCTTGGAGGTTAAATGAAAATTTATTTAGATATGAAGAAAATGTCAATGAGCTTAAAAAAACAAATGAAAGAATTTTTTTGCTATTAACATGTATAAGGGTACCTCTATGGAAATGGTATGGGATGCAAGTAAGGCTTATATGTGGGGAACTTTAATACATATGAATAATAAACATAGATTAAAACAACAAAAGAAGCGGAAAGAGATTGAGGAGGAAATAAAAAAGAAAGAACAATTACTTATAATTAATCCAGGAGATAAGAAAGTAAAAGAGACTGTATTGGAACAGCTGTATTGGAATATTTGAGAAGAATAAACAGATCACAGCAATGCTGGTGTATTGGGTTGTGAAATATGCCCTGACTTGAATGATTTGGATTATTTTATTAAGGACTGCAACAAATTTGGACTTAATTGCAATCGCAGAAGTTCTACTGAATATAGCAAATTGAAGTTTCCTGCTTGATGGTAATGAATACAAGGCAAAAGGACTATGGACCTAGGGCAATTGCAGTTGATCTGGTGGTTTCCCTAATATGTCTGACGAATTTATTAATCTAATTTTTGACTGGATTTGATGGATATCATTTCAAATATAATTACAATTACAAAGTCACTCGGGGGACTTTTTTTTTATATACAGAAGCAATTTTTATTTAGGGGGGTAGACGTAAATGAAGATATCTTATATGCTGTTGGAAGATGTGAAGATAAGAAGATTAGCAATTGGTTCAATCTAGTATGAAGAATTTAAAGGATTGATAAAGTTCTTAAATGATGTTCTTAGTTGATTTGTTAATATGTATTGATATAAGAGGTTTGATTATTAATTAAAAAATATTGTTAATATTATTTCTTATTAAGTGTTTTGATTATAATTGGACCTTGATGGTTTAAAAGTGAAGGACGGAAGAGTTTATATAGTAATTTTTTTTTAAAATCGGAGGTTTTTTGAGTGAGGGTTTCCTTTTTTTTTTTCCTTTCTTTTTGTTGTTGTTGTTGTTGTTTTGTTTTAAATGAAAGAAGTTATAAAATATTTTGTTAAATTGTATAGACCTAATAATTTGT
The DNA here is from genome assembly GCA_012654045.1 of Ptyas mucosa. Lineage (NCBI taxonomy): Eukaryota > Metazoa > Chordata > Lepidosauria > Squamata > Colubridae > Ptyas > Ptyas mucosa. The sequence goes on along the minus strand of WNWU01013905.1, from coordinate 141,564 downwards.
TAAGTAACAATTAGCCAAATTGAGTAATGATAGGTTTGATTAGATAATACTTAATTGTTTTAATTGCTGTAATTATAAATGGAGATAATTTTGTTGAATTAGATGGAATAAGGAGAAAAAAGACTTGCTTTCCTTTTATCTATTTGTTTAATGATCATGATTATAATAAGTGTGAAATGGAGTTTAATTTAGAGAATTTAAGCTGTATTTTATTTTGTACTTGCTCTGGGAAGTCGGGGGAGGTGGTTGGGGAGGGGGGGAGAAAATGTATGTAAAACTTTTAAAACTTTTTCAATAAAAAAAAAGAAAGTAAAAGAGACAATAAACATTACGAGAGCAATTTAATATGCTTATGGCTGACCAAGTGGCAACTAGTTTACAATACACTAAACACAATACATTTTGTAATGCTAATAAACCAGGTAGATGGTTGGCATATATGTTGAGGAAAAAACAAAAATCACGAGTTATTGATAAGATAGAATATAGAGGCAAGGAAGTTTATCAACAGAATATGATCAAAAAAGCCTTTTTAGAATTTTATACAAAGTTATATGCTAGTGATTCAATTCAAGGTATAGATATAGATAGATATCTAAAGGAAGAGAATATTCCTGAATTAACGCTAGAACAGAGAGAGGGGCTGAACCAGCCAATAACTTCTGAGGAGATTATTGCAGCAATTAAACAGTTAAAAACAGGTAAAGCTCTGGGAACAGATGGATTAACAGCTGTTTACTACAAGAATTTACAGTTTGAAATGGTAGGACCGCTTAGAGTTTTATTTTGTAAAATCCAATCAGGTGGAGGAGTCCCACCCTCTTGGAGAACAGCTTTTGTTTCACTGATCCCAAAGGAAGACCAAAATTGTATTAAACCTGAAAATTTTAGGCCAATATCATTTCTGAACACTGATTATAAAGTCTTTGCTAAGATATTAGCAAATAGATTAATGCCAGTTATGCAACATCAGTTCATAGTGACCAATCAGGGTTTATAAAATGGAGACAAATGAAATATAATGTTAGACAAGTTGTAAATTTACTGGAGTATTTGGAAAAAAACAACCAAGTCCCTGCAGCGTTTGTATTTTTGGATGCAGAGAAGGCATTTGACCGATTGAATTGGCAATTTTTGTTTAAGATAATAGAAAAAATGCACTTTGGAGAATACTTTATACAATCAATTAGAGCGATATACCAGGAACAAACAGCACAAATAATAGTTAATGGAGGTTTAACAGATGTTTTTGAAATTGAGAAAGGAACAAGGCAGGGTTGTCCTTTGTCTCCATTGTTATTTATCTTAACTTTAGAAGTTTTGCTGAATAAGATACGTGATTCGGATAAAATAAAGGGAATTGTAATTAGACAGCAAGATTATAGATTAAGAGCGTTTGCAGATGACTTGGTTGTTACTTTATCTCAACCTATAGAATCGGTCCCATATATGTTGGACATACTAGGTCAATATGGTAAGGTATCTGGATTTAAAGTAAATCAACATAAGACAAAAGTGATAACTAAAAATATGTCTATATCTCAACGAGAAAATTTAGGAAGAATAACGGGGTTTGAAATAGTTTAAAAGGTTAAATACTTAGGAATATACATTGCAGCCTCAAATACGAAATTATTTAAAAACAACTATGAAGTTCTTTGGCAAAAAGTGCAGAAAGAAATGGAAAATTGGGAAAAGTTACAACTATCTTTACTGGGAAGGATAGCAGTAATAAAAATGAATGTGTTACCTAGGTTTTTATTTTTGTTTCAAATGATATCAGTGCTTAAGAAACATGGGAATTTGAGGGAGTGGCAGAAAGGGGCTGATACCTTTATTTGGGATGGTAAAAAACCAAGAATAAAATTGAAAATTATACAGGATGTACATGAGAGAGGAGGTCTTAAAATGCCTAACTTAAGATTGTATTATGAAGCAGCTGTCTTATCACAAATTAGTGACTGGTTTAATTTAACTGAAGAGAGAATTCTAAATATAGAAGGTTATGATTTGTTATATGGATGGCATGCCTATTTGTTATATGAAAAAAAAGTGGATAAGGTGTTTAAAGGTCATATACTTAGAAATGCTTTGTTGAGGGTCTGGAAAAAGTATCAATATAAGTTAAATTATAAAATACCTATATGGGCAAATCCCAGACAAGCAATAGAAAATATAAGTATAGAACAAAAACCTATAAAGAGCTCCTTTTTATGGAAAGGGGCAAATTGCAATTGAAATCTTTAAATGCATTGAAAGAAGAAGGGATAATTTATACTTGGTTTTAGTATGGCCAGCTTCAAGCTAGATGGAGGGAAGACCAAAAAACTGGTGTTATGCAAAATGAGAAAAATTTTGTAAAACAGATTAGAGATCAAAGTCAAATGCATATCAAAAGGTTGTATAATGTATTATTGGAAATAGATTCGGAAACAGAATTGGTTAAGGACTGTATGATAAAATGGGCACAAAATTTTCAGGAACCAGTGATGATAGAAACTTGGGAAAAGATCTGGGTTAGAAATGTTAAATTTATGCAAGCACAAAACGTAAGAGAAAATTTTTATAAAATGTTTTATAGATGGCACTTAGACCCTAAAAATTATCATGTATGTACCCAAATTTGCAAGCTAAATGTTGGAGATGTGATTGTGATGATGCAATTTATTATCATATATGGTGGACTTGTAAGAAAATCAAAGCATTCTGGATAAAAATCTGGTGGGTGACACAGAATATCTCGAGAAAAAGGTTGAAATTTACTCTGCAACTGTTTTTATTGGGTATAACAATGGGTTGTACATCATCAGAGACTAAATTGATTTTAAATCTAATATCGGCAGCTAGGCTGTTGGTTGCGCAACATTGAAAGAAGGACTCTTTGCCTACTATTGAAGATTGGATACTGAAAGTAACGAATTTAGCGGAAATGGCGAAAATTTCAGCATATTTGAAGGATTATATGCAAGAGATATATATATCAGAATGGAGAAGATGGATTGATTATATTCAAAACAAGTATCAGACAAGAAAATACCAAATAGCTTATGAATGAATGTTAATTTTAGATATATTATGTTACTTATAATGGAGTTAAGGTCCGGGGGGGGGGATTTGTTAATTTAAGGATAGTTAGGTTAATTTAGCTTATGATTGTTCATTGAAATACCCTGTATTTTGCTCTGGGAAGTCTGGGTGGGAGGGTGGGAAGGGGTGTTGGGGGGGATGGGAGGAGGGAAAAAGGGTGGGGGGAATATTGGGGGGGAAATCATTGTTGTGTAAAACTTTTTAATTAAAAAAAGACCAATGTTGGTGAAGGTGGAACTAAAAGAGGCTTCTTTGGGACGAAACGAAATATTAGCAGCCCTGCTACCCTCTGGGTGCACCTAGTGACTCATTAGCCTCAACATGGTGGAGAGACTGAGTGTACAACTCCATAAACTAAAGGTTTAGTTTAAACATAGTTAGATGTCTTATTGGTGGGGGTGGTCCTGCTAGTTTCATGACCCGTGGAAATGAAAATCAGAACCCATGTGGAAACCGTAAATTTTATTGTAGCACCTAGTGTCAGGGTTGCCTCTACTCAAGTCCTAGGAAAGAAAAACCCTTCACTCTATAGACTTACAGAACAGGTACTTTTACTGGGAAAGAAGTGACTGCATTTGATTTAGGCAAGATCTGAGTGAAAACTGCGCGAAGCATTTAAATTGAAAGAAACCCTAAAGTCCACTCCCTTTGTAACTAGGGATGCTTGCAATCTTGCACTTACACTTTGTTATGACCCAGGTCGCCTAGACAGAGACACACTATGATAGAGTCCTTTACTGCTCTGTTAAAATCTATCACAAACAGTCCTACAATGGCCAGTAGGGCTCCACCCCACTTCCTGAAGTCAGCTACTGTCAGTCTCCCAAATAAAAACCAGTAAGCACCAAAACCAGTTTGCAAAGACAGAGAGAAAGTCCAAAGACAAGATGCAAGCTCACAGGGCAAAGTCCAGGGCAAAGAGCAAGACAGATCCACAGTGTAAGACAAATCTATGAGGCAAAAGGCAAGTTCACAATGCAAAGCAAGTCCACAAGGCAAAAGGCAAGGCCCAGGCAGAAATCAGAATCAAGAATCAATTTTTCCAAAGCTGGGGGAATGTAAGCCAAAGCAAACAATTGTTCCTGACAATAGCAATAGCACTTAGACTCATATACCACTTCACAGTCCTTTATAGCCCTCTCTAAGCAGTTTACAGAGTCAACATATTGTCCCTAACAATCTGGGTCCTCATTTTACGGACCTTGAGCCGGTGAGAATTGAACTGCTAAACTGCTGGCAGTAAGCAGAATTAGCCTGCAGTAATGTATTCTAACCACTGCATCACCAAAGACAAACTCCCCTCAACTTCTTCTTAAGTCAACCCATACCAGGTATTCCTTGTGAGGAGGGGTGGGGCAACCTTCTCCCAAGCAGCCTCGCAGCCCTCCTTTGAGCTTGCCTCTGCTGTACTCTCCGTGCCCTTGCATTGAGTGGGAGAGGCATCAGTTCCTCATTAGGGGTATCTACTGTCTCTCAACACCACTGCCTGTCTACAGCCAATCCTCCCCTGTGTCTGTGAGGGCAGACAGCTCTCCATCCTGTCAACCACCTCCCCCAATGCCTGAAGGGCCTGGGACTGCATTGTCCTCAGCCCCTAGCCTCTACAAACATTCCAAGGGAGATGTGCCATACTCATTGAACAGTCCCAGTTCCAATTCCTCCTCTTTCACTGAACTGAGATCTGATGTGGCCATGACACACTTTCAAAAAACTGTCGGAGGTGGAGCATAGAAAAGAGGCTTATTCAGTGAGACGGGGTTACTCACATGGCAAAATTTCCTGGAAGGGGGCAAGGAACGAGGTCTGGACTGATCATAAATATTTGGAAGTGCTGAAAACCCCCTGAAAACTGTTTCCTAAACAAGTGAGGTGAGCACAATACTTCAATTGGTTTAACTTTATGTTGAAGTATTTGCTGGGGGAAAAAGTTCCTTGCTGATGCCCTGTCCAGAATGCCCCAGTATAATAATGCCAAGGAAGAGCTAGTAGATGCCATCATCCCCTCAAATCAAACAGTGGCTCTGGTTGCCACCAGAGCCCAACACAAAGGACAAGCCAACCTGGCTGGGAACCTGGCCCTGGGAAGAAAAACAGCCCTTCTCGTAAAAACAAAGAAAATGTGTGCATGTGCAATGGACTCACGTGACTGGGAGCAAACTCTGTGTCAGCCAGCCAAAGACTCTTAGTTTTGCAGAGACATGACTCTAAAACTGCAGGGATTTAAAACCCTTCACCTGATTTGACATCAGTTTCGGTGGCCGATCATGAAAAAATATGTGGATATGTGGCTAGTTGCCCTATCTGTGCAGCCTCAAAAGGGATAGTGGCAAAGCCCCAGGGAGTATAGCAACAGGCTGCTAACCCCTCAGCACCTGGAAAGAAATCTTCATGAATTTCACTGTGGAACTACCTGAAAGCCTTGAGAACACTGTGATTTGGGTTACCACCGATCTCTTTTCAAAACAAGTGCATTTTGTGGTGTGTCCAAAGATTCCTCTCTGCATGAATTCTGGCAAAGCTATTTGTGCAACACATTTATCATCTAAAAGGGGTTCCCAAGGGGATCATCTCTGATTGAGGAGTGCAATTCACCTCTCAATTCTGGCAAGAGTTTTTGAAACTATTAGAGATCACTCAAGGTCTAAGTTCCTTGCATCATCCTCAGACTAACAGTGCCTGTGAACATACCAACGATGTATTAAAACAGTACCTTAGGTGTTATGTCAATTGTCAACAGGATAACTGGGAAGACCTACTCCCATTTGCAGGAGTAGCATATAACAATGCAATACATAGCAGCACTGGCTTTTCCCCCTGTCTCAGTTGCAACCGACCAAGACTTTGTAACCATGCCTGAACTCCCACAAGAGACACCTAAGTGCCTCTCTCTATCAGAATGGATAGAGCAATTGCAAACTACAGGTAGTCCTCGAGGTAGGAAGCTAATGGAACCTGCCCATTAGGTTCGTAACTCAAAAAATTCATTAATTGAATCAAATGGCTAGTTAAATGAATGAAAATCTGACTTATTTTCTGCCCAGCTGCCAATCAGCTGTTTCTGCCGCCACCGATCAGTTGTTTCCGGTACAGCCGAAGGAGGAACTAAATTGCCTCCAAGCAGGCTTGCAGAGCTCTCCATTTGCAGTTTTTTTTTAAAAAAACCCTACTTGCTGCTAATCAGCTCAAGAGTCTTCAGATAGCTGCCCAGACGGGGTGGAGCAGTAATTTACAGAATTCTCCAATTGCAGTTGCTTTTTTAAAAAACCCACCTGGTAGCTTAAAAGTCTCCAGCCAGGGACTGAGGGAGATGGAGATTTACAGAATTCTTGGCTTGCAATAGTAACAGAGATGGAAGGGACCTTAAGGTCAACTAGTCTAACCCACTGCTCTCACAAGAGTATTTCTGATAAATGTCTATCCATTTCTGATAAATGCCTAAATTTTCTTAAAAGCCTCCAGTAATGGGGCACCCACAACTTCTTGAGGCAATTTAGATTTAAAACCTCTTTTAACAAAACCACTGCCCTGATCAGCACAAGCCTCTCCAGGCAAAATCCAAAATGGGATGGGGTGGAGGATTTACAGAACTCTTTTATTGCAGTTGCTTTAAAAAAAAAAACACTTGCCACTAATTAGCTTAACAGTTTCCAGTCAGGCACCCAGAGGGAGATAGGGGAGGGATTTACAGTAGAATTACTATAGAATGCTTTGTGTAGATGCTGGCTAGGATTTCTGCAGGCAGTTTCACAGCAAATGCAAACAAACTTTATCTTTGCAAAGAACTGTACTTACAAATACAATACTGTAGTTTGCGAAGTACAGTACAGTACTTAAAAAGAAGCAGAGCAGTTCCCAACATGTTTACAAATAAACAGTACAGTACTATAGAGTAACAAAAAAGAATATTTTGAAATACTTACAGAAGCAATTCTAGCACTCCAGTTCTCAAGCCCAGGCAGCAGTAGATCCTCCATGGAGAACCAAAAAAACAAAAACAGGGCGCTGCCATGGCTGCAAAAGTCACAGGGACAAAAAACCCTGCCAACTTCAGGAAATTGCATCAGTTAAAAATGCAATTGCATTCTCTGCTCAGTTGCTGGGAGCCGCTGAGGGGTAAAAGAGGAGCAGAAGGCGCAGCCGGCGAGTGAGCGAGCAGCCAGCCATGCTGCAGCGGCGCTTTGGCTTCCGCTCGTTAGGCACCAGCCACCTCTCTCCTCAGTCTCTTACACAGTGACCCAATTTAATGGAGGAGAACCACCGTCATTTCTCCGCAGCCTCCCACCGCTCGCTACTTTGGCGTTTGGCACCCAAGCCAGCGAAGGTTTCTCCTCCAAGCGGGGAGAGGGAAGGCTCTGCTCTCAAGGGAGCGGCAGAAACCCCGCCTGCGGCTGCCCTTCATTCACGCTGCCTCACTCCGGTGGGAGGAAAGGAGCTGAAGAATGCGAAAGGGGAGCCCGGACCACTCCTTTCCCACTGGCGGCGTCTGCTCGTTAGGCACCTGCCGCCTCTCTGCTCAGTTGCTGGGAGTGACTCGAATATAAGCCGAGGGGGGGCGTTTTTGAGCCTGAAAAACATGCTGAAAAACTCGGCTTATATTCGAGTATAAGGTAATTTCTTGGAAACATTTCCCCTCCTCTGAAACTGAATTGGTGGCTGCCCAGCATGTGTGAGCACTAGGACTTACGTACATTCCATGCCTGATATCCTGATAAACTACATTCATGCTTTAACCTTTCTCTTTTCATTTCCAGGACTAACACCTTTTTATAGGGAGGGCAGAATGTCAGCTGCCATCTTAATGCTTCCTTGTGCTTCGCTACTATATGATGATAGACTACCATGAACTATGGGAAGGGGGAAAGACAAAGGAGAAAATGAAAATGAATGCTGTATCTCTTTAAGATTCTGCTTCAACGTCACTGTCAGGTCCTGCTTCACCAGCATTCTTAAGAAAGCAGAACTCTTAAAACAAACGGCATTTCAAAAGGAACTTTTATTGGAAGACAGTGATAGCAGAGAGAGTGTAGGTAGAATTTGAATTTTGCATGCTGGTGTGTTGGGTTAAACCGCTCCTTTTGAGGCCCCTCCCAATGTCCAGTTCATCTTTGAGCGAAGAACTTTGGGCTGAAAAGGTGATAACAGACGGTTTCCAGGCACCACCATCTCGCTCCTCTGGTTGTGAGACAAAACAAATGGCCAAGGCACATTCTTTCCCCCCTCCCAACACTCCAAAGGTACATCAAAGCAGAAAAAGAATAAAGGAAAAGCCCATGCAAGCATAGCCCAAATCCTCCCACTTCCCTCCAGAATGGCAAGGTCCCAATAGAGACCAAATGGGTCACTCAACATGCCAGCTGCATACCATTCTGTGGTTGGATTGGTCATTATGAAAACATCCTGTGAACCTGACTGGTGAATGTGACTGGTCACATAGGGATGGGCAATGAGAGGTAACTAAGGGAGGGAAAAGTTGAATTTAGGGATTTTGGTTTGCGAATCTCCGTTCTAGCTATGCACTACTGCAATGCACTTGACTTCTAATAAAATTATACCTTTCTCAACAAATGGAGCCAAGGATTGTTTCTATTTAGAGGTTTAAATTTGTGGCAGGACTCACATTATCTTTTTCAGAATCTTCCCAGGTATTGATGTGAAGCTGATAAGTCTGTAGTTTCCTGGATCCATTTCTGTTCCTTTTTTGAAAATGGGGACCACATTTTCCAGTCTTCTTGTAGTTCTCTGGTGCTCCAGGATCTTTGAAATATATGATTCTGAGGTCATATCTGCCAGTTCCTTCAGAACCTTGGGGTGTAATCCATCTGGTCCTGGTGATTTGAGCTCGTCTAGGGTTGAGCTCGTCTCTCTTGCCATTTTCTTGCCTATTTTAATTTGTATTCCTAATCTGCATTCTACAATATAGTTCTATCAACTCATCAGAATGTCATACAATAAACTGTAAAGTTAGATGTTGGCATCCAAATCGAGTAAAAAGACTTTAAAATTTGTTCATGTGAAAAAGATGTAATAATCTCAACTGTAAAATTGTTATATATATTTCAGATAAAGCTTAAATAAAGTAGATCGATGCATTTATGCCAGTGTTATAAAGGAGATATTTTAATAAACTAGCTAGTTTTTATATGTGTGTAGGGACTTGTTTTTATATGTGTGTAGGGAATTTCACCCAAATTCCTTACACACACACATACACAAGGAGGGGGGGGGGGGGGGCGGAGAGAGAGAAAATGATGCCGGAGTTTTTTTATAATGGGAATCGTGGGAATTAAGACTAAATTAAGTATTTTACAAAATGAAATTAGGTAGAATAATGACGACACTTAAGCAAGTTAGATTACTTTATAGAATTTTGTTGACATAAGGATTATTAATACATTGCAGAGATGTTGAGGGAATTCTGCCTTATTTGTATGGTTGCCAACCAAATGTTGACACTTGTATTGTGGCTAATAAATTCATTTAGATTTATAAGCATTGTTTACAGAACCTGTATGCCTGCTGAAACTGAAGCAGCATCTGTTCCTTCTTACTAATTAACAGCTAATTACAAATGAGCTTTGTGTGTTTGTCAGTATGATTGGTTCATACATTTTGTAGGGAACATTAACAAATTGATTTACATAGTAGGAAAGCAATCAAAAGAATAAACTGAACAGCAAGTATTTAAAGCCCTTCAACTTGCTTTTGATCAAAACAAACTTATAGCATTTTAAATGTACAGTTAAATGTTACCTTAAATGTGTATGTATTTTACTTATTAGCAAAATTTGTATACTGAACCCAGTCACATGATTCTGGACTGTACACATGTATTCTGGAAGTACAATGTGAAAAGAGGGGAGAGGGGAAATATACAGAAAAAAATACTCCATAAGATTTCATAACATCTTATGTATTTTATGTATTAGTTAGACACATACTTGTATCTTGTATCTACCATTCTTGTTCTTGTTCTCATCCTGTTGGATTACGTATTAATTTGTGCACTTGCAATTAAGGCTGCAGAATCTTTTAAGAGACAAATATTTATCCTACTCCTTTTTAAAAGGCTCATCATTCAACAACTTACAAGGTAGGCTGGGAACTTCAGGTGATATCCTTTATGTTTCCATTGTTACTAAATAATTTTTTTCGATGATTATTGTAAATTGTTTTATTAAAAAAATAAGTTTTTAAAAAATTCCAGTATCAATTGTCAATATTCTCTTTTTACCTGTTTTATGTTTTACCTGCTTTTATCTTTCAAGATAACAGATGCATGTTAATAATAGAATAATTATATAATGAATATTTATTTGATTTAATGTAATATGGATGACACATAATTGCTAGTTGAGGAAAAAATACATTTTCTGTATATAGCTGTAGGATTAACTTCAAATTAATGTGAGGTAGGATATACAATATCTAAAGGACTGTAATATTTTAAAGTATAAATAGTGTAATTTTTTAAAAAACTGAATTAAATCCACAATTATATATATTTCAAGTTGTACAATTGAAATGTAACTGAGATGAGTTGTGACTAACAAGTACTAGCAGTTTGCGAGATGATGTTCATCTTTATATTTTTATTACATAAATATTATTTGCAGCATCTCTGATACAGTGTCTACTGTTTTAAGGAAACAGTTACTAATTTAAATTACCATTTTAATTAGTCAATTAAAATGCTTTAATATTAAGAACTGTCTAAGACTGCAATACATTAAACACAGTAAAGCTAACTTTCATATAGATGTGTATAATATTGCACAATATCCAAAGGTAAGGAAGAAGTAACAATACTTGACTATAAGTTCATTTGTATTTTAAGTTGTCTTCAGAGATTTAAGAGAAGGATCAAGTACATATAGCAAAACAAATAACATTACATTCTATTCCATTTGGAAGATCTGGAAGAAAAATTAAGAATAAAATGAAAGAAAAGAACTATATATATATTTTTTTGTACTAAGTTTTTATTTTATTTTATAACATACAAAAATTCCAATTTCAATTGAACAGTGTCTGGGTACAAATCATTTTAGGAAATAATAAAGTGTTTATAACAATATTCATTGCATTAATATCAATAATAATAATAAAAGTAAAAATAAAAATAATACAAATGTTAATAATATCAAGGTACTTGGTTGATACCTAGAACACTGGCAGCAATCCATATCAACCGTTAACATCAGTCAATGGTATTTGAGATGCATTTTTGAATGTTCAGTTGACTGACTTTCATGTTTAATGAATAAAGTATATAATAATGTAATAATGTAAAAGAATTTTATAAAACACATCAAAAAATTGCAACTTCCTGCAGTAACGCTAGCAGAACTGCAAAAAAACTGTGCTACTCAAAACATCGTATATTTTAAGAAGATACTTGGTTGATATCTAGGATGCTGGCAACAACCTGTATCAACCATTAGCACCAGTCAAATGGTATTTATGATACATTTTTAAATATTCAGTTGACTGAGTTTCATGTTTAATGATGAGGAAGAGGAAGGGTGGAGGAGGAGGGGGAGGAGGAGGAGGAGGAGGTTGTGGTGGTTTGAATGATTATGTGAACCAAAGCACAGAAAGATTGCTGCAGGCTGTGAAAATGGAGAACATTATAAAAACAACAGAAACAAAGGCAGAATATAAGGAAAAATAGTTAGATAACAGATTAAATGGATGGAAAACCAAATCTCTGCATGGACAGCACTTGAGAAACATTGAAGGAAAGTGTGATAACTTAACATGGCCATGGCTTAAGAGAGGAACCATCAAGAAAGAAGGTTTAATACTTGCTGCTCAAGAACAAGCACTACAAACTAATGCCATGAAAGTGAAGATACAAAAATCCACTGACAATCCAAACTGCCAACTTTGCAATGACAAAGTTGAAACTGTTTCACACTTAATATGTGAGTGCAGCAAAATTGTGCAAACTGATTACAAGGATAGACATGATCGAGTTGCTAAATTAGTCCACTGGTCATTATGTAAAAAATACGACATACCTTTATCCGAAAAATCATGGGAGCACAAAGTGGAAAAAGTTATCGAAAATGAGACAGTGAAGATCTTGTGGGACTTTTGAATACAGACGGATCATCATTTGGAACATAACACTCCAGATATCATGGTTGTTGAGGGCCAAAACATACAGTTTATTGACATTGTGGTACCAGGAGATGCCAGAGTCAAAGAAAAAGAACTGGGGAAAAATCATGAAATATCGCGACCTGGCCATCGAAACTATACAGCTATGGATGAAACATGTAACAGTGATACCCATTGTCATCAGGGCACTTGGTACCATGTCCAAGAATTTTATAAAATACATCAGCAAATTGCAGCTTCCTTCAATAACACCAGCGGAACTGCAAAAAACTGCGCTACTTGGACACCGTACATCTTAAGAAGGTACTTGGTTGATACCTAGGATGCTGGCAGCAACCTGTATCAACCATTAGCACCAGTCAATGATATTTGTGATGCATTTTTGAATGTTCAGTTGACTGAGTTTCATATTTAATGAATAAAATTATTATTATTATTATTATTATTATTATTATTATTATTATTATTATTATTATT
>WNWU01013905.1:62369-128867 GCA_012654045.1 Ptyas mucosa | reverse complement strand
TTATTATTATTATTATTATTATTATTATTATTATTATTATTATTATTTAACCAAGTTAACATATCTTTGGTATATCACTGATCCTTCCATATATTTCCCTGTTTCTAGCTCCTGTTTTTGTCAGCTAGCCATTGATAAAATAAGTCCCAAGTCAAAAAATATTCAGATTCTTTCTTTTCCTTAATTGTAAGTGTTAGCTTATCCATTTCTGCACATTCTAATGTTTTTCTAATTACATCCTCATCTGTTGGGATCTCTTTACTTTTCCATTGCTGTGCAAATACTATTCTCGCTGCAGTCAGTACATGTAAAATCAGATATACATTCCCTTTGTTATACTTGTCTGGTAAAATGCCCAACAAAAATGTCTCTGATTTTAAATCTGTAAGTTTTATCATTTTTTACAGCCATGTATGTATTTTTGTCCAATATTTTTTCACTTTTTGACATGTCTGCCACTTATGATAGTATGAACCAGGTGTCTGATGACATTTCCAACATTTTGCAGATTTATCCTTAAACATCTTTGCTAACCTTGAGGGTGGAAAATGCCATCTATAAAACATTTTGTAAAGATTTTTTTTTGTATGCAGTAGACATTGTTAATTTATAATTTCTATCCTATAATTTCTGCCATTTATCTAACTCAATTGAATAGCTAAAATTTTTAGCCCATACTATCATTCTCCAGTGTGGCGGGGAAGATCATCCAGGAATTCTCTGCTTGGAGACCGAGTTTAATTTTTTCTTGGCCATGGCTCCCCTGTCTGGGTCCTCCCCAGTTTGACTCGGTCTTCCATGAGATGAGACTGAGAAAATGAGGCTCACATTTCCAATTATCTCAAATACAAAAGGAATTCAATACCGAGCTCTATGGTCGCTGACAACAGTCTGCTGATAATCCTCCCTGCCAGCCTGACAATCGGCAAGGTCCCTGCCTATCCCGCCTCTAGCGGAGGGGGCTTTGCCTTTGGTTGGGTTGCCCCTGGCAATCGTCTGCGAATGCAGAATGGGACTCAGTCCCTGCCTGGTTTCATCCAGGCATACTGACAGCGGCAAGTGCGTTTGACGCCTCAAGAGCCATGGCAGGAGTGCTCAAGATGAGCCAGGCTGCCTGATTTGTGCATGGAAAGTAGCTGACGCCTTTGGCGCCACAATTGCCATGGCAGGAGTACTCTTTGCGAGTCAGTCTTCCCGTTTCCATCCGAAGATGCGACCCAATGCGATGGGAGGCCTCCCGCACAGCTCATTGAGCAGGGGAGCGACCAGCGCAGTTCAGGCTGCTGCAGGAGTGCTCATTTCAAGCCAGTCTGCTTTATCCGCCTCAGTAAGGTGGCATTTGCGCCCGCACCATACCGGCAACGGCAGGAGAGCTCTGGCGAGCCAGTCTGCCCATCAGACAAGGTAACATGGCGGCCGCACCCAATGGAATCGCGTCAGAGGCAGGAGCCCCCTTTTTCATGCCTCATGGTAGTCCTACTAGCACCGAGCACCATAACTGCGGTGACAGGAGCGCTCCCGGTGAGTCAGCCAGTTTCTACCACAAAGTGGCTCCGATAGCACCGAGCACCATAATAGTGGTGGTAGGAGCGCTCCCGCTGAGACAGCCAGTTTTTTCTACAATGAAGTGGTTCTGATAGTGTCAAGCACCATACTAGCGGTGACAGGACCGCTCCCGGCAGGCCAGTCAGACTTTGCCACCAAGTGGCTCAGTTAGCGCTGGGCGCCATAATGGCGATGACGGGAGCACTCCTGGCAGGCCAGTCTGCTTTCTGCTATGAGGGGATTTTAACAGCACAGAGCGCCTTAATGGCAATGACAGGAGCGCCCCTTCAACCAGTTTGCCCCGCCGTACTGTAACTCGGATAGTGCCGAGTGCCACATGGTGGGACAGAAGTGCTCTTTATGAGCCTATCGGCCCTCTGATATTCTTTAACACTGACGGCGCCGAGCCCATAATTCTGTCAGCAGGAGTGCTTCCCTTTGGGCCAGTCAGCCCAATTACCAAGTCTGCCTTTGGATTTAACCAGCAGTAGCGCCAGGCGCTTGGGCGACCAGTGCGGGAGGACTCATCTTTATCTGTCCACCGTCTATCTGCATTTAAGAAGCAACACCAGGCTCTTCTGATGACGAGTGGGAAACCCCATTAGAGCCAATCTGCCTCATGTAATGACATTCCTCAGTGATTATATCAGCCATTTGGCTGCCGAGGCACGGGTGTTCGTTTCTAACTGAGCAATCCCTTTTTCCCCATAGTCAAGAAAACGGCAGAGTCGAGCGCCTTATAGCCGAGGTGGGGATAACCCATTCAGGTCAGTCTGTCTCATAACCTGCAGGTTCCACTACTCTAGGCTAACTTGTAGCTCTCGCGGTTCAGCAAGACCTAATGAGCCGACCTGCCGGAGGGCACATGGGCTACGGAGAGAAACATTTTATACCTTTGGGGGCAGTGAGGCAACTCTGGTGCCCGGCCGGCTAACAATGGGAAATTTGGCACCTTTATCGCCACATAGCAGTGGCGCCTTGTCAGTACATCTGCCCTGTGTTAACATAGTGGGCGGAGTTCCCGCCATTTCCTGCAGGCAGCAGTTATGTCTTGCTGTACAATCTGCATGCCAACGGCTGGAGAGGAGTAAGGCCCTCCCCTTCACGCTTTAGTAGGCGGATTGGGGGCGACAGCCACTCATGGGACCATGTTAAACCTGGTCCTGACCAGTCTGATCTAAGACATCCTCTACCAGCAGTCATCACTCCCTTTACTATCTCAGGAGCTAGACAGGACAGGACTCCTTCTCAGGTTCTGGTTGTACCTTGCCTCCGTATGCTGATTATTACACTGGCCATCAGGTGGCGCCCAACTACATGCATTTGACATATTTGATTTGCTTTATCCTATAGGTTCCGAATGGTCCATGCCTGGAACTGCAATCCTGCTCCCTTTCAGGGAAAACCTAGTAACGAGGGCTGCAACCTTGCCTCCCACGTGGTGGGTTCATTCTGAGGGGAAGCGCATCTCCATGATGGGCCTGGCTAGCTACCCTTATGGTTCTCAGCCTTTTTTCCATGACTCTATTCAGAGCTGCAACACGCTCTTAGAAGGCTGTGCAGACTTACAACGGCCACTCTGGCTCACCACAAAGTCTCTTGGCACAAAGGGTCCAGTCAGGGGGACACCTGCTATAGCTTCAGGTCTTCACATTGTTAGTTGTGGTCTTGGCCACAGCCTGCCTACCTTCATAACATCAATTTGGACACCTCTCCTGAGGTCTTTAACTCTCCAGATGTGGGATGTAGGAACCACCTATATATGGGAGGGTTCCTTGGTCATCTAGCCTCAGCCTACTACTGACCCGGGGGTGATTCTTACTCCCTCTAGTGCAGGGGAGGGGTCACAGTCTGTACCCATTGACCCCTCTTGATGCTAAATTTAATCCGTAAAATACAAGTGTTGGCTAAACTGGCAGACTGAAGCGGTAGGTAGGTCTGCACCGGCAGCAGCCTCCATGGTGGCTGTTTTGACTCGTCCTCTGCCTTGGAGAGCGGCGTGAGGGGCAGTAGTATCACAGAGGACAGGGCATATACCCTTCTCCAGGGCAAACTGTGGAGGCCTGGGGTGTACAGTGATTGCAGGAAGTTTTGCACACAGAGCGGTCCTCCTACCGGGCGCTAAGTTATGATAGCATGCTGAACAGTGCCAACCTTCCCTTATGCAGGGTCGGCTGCAGTCAGACTACGCTTGGGAGCAATCTGCTAACTCTGTACAATATTTCCATGCCAGTACACTTAGATTATACCAGTCATGGAGCTTCAGCCAATGCCATTTCTGATGTGCCATGCCTGCCGGCCCTTTCGAGCTTCGACGGTGTCGACCAGTCTTCTGGATGGTGACATGAGCTTCCTTTGGTTCAGGTAAGTGGCACTTGACCTGCGCTCCCCAGCAAGGACTCTACTTGCCTCAGGGAGATGGCTGTCCCAGCTATCATGGGCAGGTTCCGGCAAGACATGCCTATTGGGTACAAACAACACGGTTGCTATTCCTTTCCTATTCTCGACGGGGTCCTTTGAACTCGGAGGTAACGCCGAATTCAGTGGCCTCTGCCCGCTCTTTGCCCGGGGATGACAGTAGAGGGCTCCCTTCAGGATTGGGCTCACTACCTACTGCAGGATAGATCATCAGTTCAGGACAGGGGGGGCCTCTGCCTTTCCAGAGCATCCTGCTGGGCCACTTATCTGCCACATTGGCTCGAGCTTCGCAACCTAGCCAACGGGCTACGCGGCCCCTGACATTACCTGTTGACAGTGTCAACAGTTTGTCCGTTCTATCCCGGCTTCCCCGGATTTCAGGGGGTGCTACTGGGAGTCTTGTCTCAGGGGGCTCCTGGGTTGCCTCTCTTGCCTTCTGGTGGCTTGCTATAGGAGGCCTCTGGGCTTTCAATTTATCACGGTCAGCACTTTCAGGTGACAACAGGATTTGGCCTCTCGACCATCCCTGGGGGTGGAGTTGCTAGTAGGAAGCCTGGGCTATCCAGGCAGCAGTTCCATCCAACCATTTCCCGACTCCCTAACTGGTTTGGCCTTTACCAGTTCCGATACTGGGGGTTATTTGGCCGGGGAATTTCACTGAGCAGGACTTACGGTCAGTAGTCTCACATATGCTTACTCCCTTGGTGGGTATTGGGGAACCCTTAGAGGGCAGTATGTATCTCTGGCAGCTACTTTCCAGACTCTTGCCTTGCGGCTCCCTTGCGCTAGGTTTCAGTCAGGTTTGTAGCGGACGGCCTCCTGACCGGCCTTGGTTGGTGGAGTGGGCCCTTCTCCCATCCATGAGTTACCTCCACTGGGGAGGGGCGCTACTCTGAAGGATAATGACACCCTATTGTTTATGCAGGTGGTTGTTTTGCAACATGTAGCTCCAGCAGGCATACATTCCCGTGAGTACCACCATTCATGGTGGATCCTTCCGCCATACTGGCTCGGGGCCTGAGGTCCACTTGTCTCAGACCTCCACTTGGGACAGAAGCTACATGATGATTCTTGCAGCAGCTGGAGTCTGGGATTTTGTAGTCAAATGGCCCTAGTTGTCCCTGGTTGCTGGCCAGCACTGTCATTATGACCCACCTAGTAGTTCCCTTCTGGGGTCCTCAGGGCAGGAGGTCCATGAGCATGGGGTGGCGGGATCTCTCCAGTTCTTTGGGCTACTGTCATTGGGCTATCACCACTTTGGAGTACTTCTGTTCGGCATAGGCTCTACAGGGCACTATTACCAAATGGTTGTGTTGGCTGCCTGGCCGATCTTCGGCGACGTATGTGGCATAGACGTTTGTCTTCTCGCTAAATCTACCCTTTCCTTCCCATGGGTTTCCACCTGACATCGTCTAAGTTCCTAATGGGCAGGGCCGCCTGTCTCCGAGAGGCCATGGGGCCTGGAATCACTGTTCATGCCACTCTAGGTCTGCTGCTGTGCTCTAGCGGGGCGCTGGTTACCTGACAAGCACTGGTAGGTTGCGGGACATCTAGTCGCCCGCTAGATTCCGTTCCTGACGTCCTTCCCAGCACGGCCGGGCCCGATGGCCATATCAACCCACTGCACTCGGATTCTGGCTGGCCCTTGGTTTCTTCTCCACTGGTATTCTGGGGAACACCGGCTTGGGAGGGCCCATAGGATGTGTCCCGGCAGGTTGCTTATCGGCCAGACCCTTTGGGCAGCTTGAGGTTTGGCGCACTGGCCTAATGGGGTCTTCCTCCCTTGAGGGAGGCAGGAGTTATTTGTTTACTTCCAGTCTCCTTCTTGGTCGCTTCATAGCTTCCGGGACGTTGCAGTCAGTTAGGATTGACAGCGCAGGCAGCTTCAGGTCCATTCGCGGCCTTGAGCACCTCTGCAATTCTTAGTCTTTGCATTCGGCTGGCTCAGCTGAAACCGGGTGGATCTTCCTGGGACTCGCACTGAACAGGGGACTTAGGACCAGACTGCTTCCCACCCATATGACTAACTGGCTTTGGTAAGTCCCATTCCTGGATGATCTTCCCCGCCACAATGGAGAAGGGGCGTTGGTCCTACCTGATACGCTCCTTCTCAGGGTGTGGTGAAGATCATCCAGCCCTACCCTGGTGACCGTCTGGTTCATAGTCCGGGAGGGGTTTGTCTTTTCACGGGTTGTGAGCCTTGTGATGTTAAACCATACATTTAACATCATCATCATCATCGCTGCGCCTCGTCGAACTGGGGAGGACCCAGGCAGGGGAGGTGTGGCCAAGAAAAAATTAAACTCGGTCTCGAAGCAGAGAAGCAGAGCACCACCCATTCCTGGATGATCTTCCCCACATCCTGAGAAGGAGCGTATCAGGTAGGATCAACGCCCCTTTTCTTTTTTACTTCCATCTTAATACTTAACAAATAGCTACATATTTTCTTTATTAATTTTTCTTCTGGCCCTGTTAATATCTGCTCTAATTCTGTTAATTCTTTATACAAACCATACATTTTAACATCCTTCTCGTATCTGGATTGTATCTGCACATATGACCACTATGTTATCTCAATCCCTTTCTCACTCAGTTCCTGTTTAGTTTCAAGTTCCCCCTTTTCATTTAAAATATCTTTATATCTGATAACATTCTCTATATCAATAACCTTTGGGTAAATCAGTGCCTCCATTGTGGAGAGCCAGACTGGTATTTTCAAATGTTGTGCTTTAATTTTCTCCCATGCTAATAATAATGCATTCCTAACATAGTGTCTTTGGAAATGTATTTTGTTTCTCCCATACCATAAAAAAGCATTCCAACCTAATTCAAGATCATGTCCCTCCAAGGTCAATAGTCTTTTGTTCCTCAAGCCAATCCATTCCTTTACCCAAGTAAGTATTGAAGCTTGGTAGTACAATTTCATCTCATAGCCCAAAACCACCTCTATTTATAGAATCTTGCAACATTTTCAAACTTATCCTTGTTTTTCTGTCTTGCCAAATATATTTTAATATTGTTTTATTTAATTCTTCAAAATATTTTTTCCAGTTTTATTGGTATTGTTTGAAATAAATATAGTAATCTTGGCAAGATATTCATTTTTATAGTGGCTACTCTTCCCATCAATGATAATTGTAGATTTTTCCAGTTCTCCAAATCCATTTTAAATTGTTGCGCCAGTTTATAATAATTATCTTAAACACATTGCCGTTAATTGAATTCCTAAATATTTAACTTTCTTTGACTATCTGTATACCTATTTTCCTCATTAGTTCTTTTTTCTGTATGTCTGTAACATTTTTAACATTTTTGGTTTTTTCTTTATTTTCAGTCCTGCAACTTCACCATATTCTTCTATTTTTCTAATTAGTTTAAGTCCATTTTCTTGTGGGTCTTATAGAGACCAAGTCATCTGCGAATGCATACCTTTAATTTCTATATCCTCTCTAATATTTCCATTTAACACTTCCAATGTCAATATAAATAGTAAAAGAGATAGTGGATATCCTTGTCTTGTGCCTTTTTTTATATTAAAATTCTCTGTCGTATCTCCATTTACCATCACCTTTGCCATTTGTTTGTTGTATATTGCCTTTATCATGTTACTAAATCTCTCACCAAAGTCCATAAATTTTAGTTGTCACAGCATAAATTGCCAATTCATGTTGTCAAATGCTTTCTATGCATCTAAGAAGATCAACACCATTTGTTTTCCAGGATGTGCTTCATAATATTCCACCATATTTAAAATCATTTTCATATTGTTTTTAATCTGTCTCTTAGGCAAGAAACATTTTGGTCTGGATGTATAAATTCATTTAGAAACCTTTTTAATCTCTCAGCCATTATTGAAGTGTATATTTTATAGACAGCATTCAGTAAAGATATGGACCTAGAGTTTTTTATCTGCATTAAATATGAGTTTTCTTTTGGAATCAGAGTAATATTTACTTCCATCCACAAATTTGGTACCTTCGTATCAATCAATATTTCATTATAGACTTCCAACATTGATGGGCCTAAAGCATCTTGTAAACATTTAAAAAATTCTGCCGGTAGTCCATTTGGTCCTGGTGTTTTATTGTTTTTTTGTTTCTTAATTGCTTCTGACAATTCCATCATTGATATTCATTCATTTAACATAGCTTTCACTATTTCTGGTACTTTAGGTAGTTCTGCTTTTTCCAAATATTCTTTAATTTTCTCTTGCTCATACAGCTTTTTATAATAGTCTTGAATTATTATTTTTTATCCTCATTTTGGTAGTATAAAGTTCCTTTCTTCATGCTTAATTGTCTTGTCAGAAATTGGTATTGTTTTCTCGTGTCTCTTACTCTTCTAGTGACTTGTTTCAGAACTATTATTTCTCTTCCTTTATATTTCAATGGGTTATCTCTTGCTTTTTGAAGTTCCTAGTGCCTTCTTAGTAAATCTCACATGTACCTCTCTAAGTAATTTATTTCTTGATACATATTATGTGTATACTCTAAATATTTCATCCATCCCTACAAGCATCTCTTGCTTGTCCACCAACAATTCTGCCATTATCTCTGCAAGGGTTTCCTCTTTTTCTTCCTCAATATTCTGGAATCTCAAGAAGTATTCAGCTTTATCCATCTCCAACATGATTACTGTTCTCTCAAGATTTTTGTCTGCCTATCATTCATATCTTCCACTTTCTTCTCTGTTTGTTCTTCTATTTTCTGCATCCTTTGTTCATTTTTAGTTATTGTTTGTTGAATGTTCTCCATTTTATCATCCATCTTTTCCATTCTTCCTTCATGCCTTCAAAATGTTTTGTTGTGGCTTCTTGAAATGTTTGGAGCATTAATTTCAATTCTGCTTTCAACATATTCATCATATTAATCATGTTCATTTTTTCCTGCTATAACATGCTATCGAAAGATCTTTGACTTGTGGACTAGATGCACTGCTGCTGCTGCTGCTGCTGCTGAGTACGCTGATATATTTTTTCTCCCTACTTTGCTTAAATTTGAAGTATTAATCATTTTGAGTAATCTTGAGGTCCTCAAAAAGTTTAAAAAGAATAATCAGCAACAACACAAATAATATTCTAATATTTCATCAATCTCCCACCAAGGAGTATTTTCACAAATCAAGCCCCACCAAAATCTAGTCTGTCAAGGTAATACTTTCATTACTTTCATTTCTCTGCAATTTTCTCCATTAGATGTCACTATTGCTCTATTTCTCTCTCTTTCTCTTTTGTTAGCTTAAATTGTATCATTTGCTCCAAAAGTCCAAAAAACTGCTTTTTAAAAGTCCCAGGGGTCCAAATTTCATATTCCAAAAAGTTTTCCACTTAATCTATTTTGCATTTTAAATCCCCATTCTGACTTCCTTGCTTTTAAATTTCTTCTCTTTTTAAAACATTCTCTTTTCTCTATTTCCAGTTCTATAAACAGCTTACAAGTTTGCTCACCACTATTCTTGGGGGTGGAAAACAAACAATTCCATCTCCTCTTCTTTGAGTCCCACTTTCTCCCAGGTTTATTTTAAGGGAGTAAATTCCACAACAGGAGTTGGGAAAATCTCACCCAGATGAATCACACTGTTCCTCAAATTCTATGCTTGCTGCATCGGTCAGCTGTCACAGCTCTGGTCAGGCACGCAATGGCCGTCTTTTTCTTCCCACCAAATTGAGAGCTTCCTCTGCATCAAAAAAGGAGTATGCGGTCTCCTTGTGATCAGCAGGGTGTTCTCTCTGTCTTCATCACCCCTCCAGGCTGATTTGGGTCCCTCAGAACCTCCTGGCAGATCGAACTCAGCGCGATCCCATGGAGCCCAGTGGAGGTGCGTCATATTGCTGTGACGTCAGCCCCGCCTCCAGGAAGGGTAATTCTTAATAGGAATCAGAATCAGAATTTTAATAGGGGCAGAAGATAAGAATAAAAAAAGAAAACTCTCAGATATATTGGCAACAATTAAATGAGCTATAATATGAGCTAAGCAGGAGGCAAACACATTATATTGATTGTAGTGTAAGGCCTTATGTTTTCATTAATATGGGTAGAGGACAAATGACTAAAACAACTTAAACTAGTATAATATTTTAAACAAGTTTTAGATATTCATTATAATAACATTCATAAGACCCTGTGAATTTTGAGATAAATAATAGATATTTCTAGATTCATGCATAAAACATTTAATAAGACTATGTATATGGATGATTCCTTCTCCATTCTGAAGACTAATTTATGTCTTTGTGTTCTCCAGTTAATGTTTCTAAGGTTACTGTGTTTCCCTGAAAATAAGACCCACCAGGAAATAATGTGGTGGAACAACAACTGATAACTTCCTTTTACCGGTCCACAATAGAAAGCATCCTCTCTTATTGCATTATGATATGGTATGCTGGCTTGACATCTGTGGATAGAAAGACATTAGAGAGGGTGATGAGCATGGCACAAAACATTATAGGCTGTCCCCTGATATCACTAGATGAAATCGCTAGGACTTACTGCCTTAGAAAAGGAAAATCCTCAGGGATGACTCACACCCTGGTCAGCACTTCTTTACTCTCCTACCATCGGGTAGGAGATATAGAAGCATAGACAGTCATACAAACAGGCAGAAGAACACCTTTTATCCATGGGCTGTCAGACTCCTGAATGCAACATAACATCATAAGTATGTAGTATGATAGACTTGCAGGGCCGGTGCAACATGTTCATATTGGTGCAATATATCATAATGCAATGTTACGCACATATATGTATAGAGGATTGTGTGTTATTAGTATGATTTATTGGGTTAGGGATTTTCTTTCTTTCACTGCGAGTTATTGATAAGTATTTATGTTGGGGGGGTTGCACAAAGGGAAGCTCAGCCAATCTCATTGTACACGTATTGTGCTTTGACAATAAAGGTTGAATTGATTGAATTGAATTGAATTAAGCCGTAGCCTGATTTTTTGGGCTGGGCCTAATATAAGCCCCACCCTAAAAATAAGCCTGGGGGATGGGCGTGACCAGCACAAGAGGTAAGCCTCTGTCATTTCTACATCCAGGCGAAAAGTGCATCTGCCTTGGGAAGCCTTGTAAGCCGTTGTGGCCGTGGGCAAGCAGATGGTGGGAGGGAGGGGGGCAAGCAGCCGCAAAATAAGACATCCCCAAAAATAAGACCTAATGGATCTTTTGGTCCCCCCAAAAATATGTCCAGGTCTTATTTTCAGGAAAACACAGTAGTTGTTTAGTTTCTTAATTACTTGGTTAATTTTTGTGACAGTTCAAAATTTTAGCTCTAAATTTGTCTAAACATTTAGTATTTATTTATTTATTTATTTATCTATTTATCTATCTATCTATCTATCTATTTATTTATTTATTTATGTATTTGTGTATTTATGTATTTATGTATGTATGTATGTATGTATGTATGTATTTATTTATTTATTTATTTATTTATTCATGCATTGCACCTAAAGAGATGCATATGTTAAAATATGGAAATATTACATTTCACTCTGCTGTTGAATCTTAAATCTTATACAATTAACAATTTTAAATGCCTTTTGAAAGATAAAACTGTTTAGGATGGGTGTTGGCAACCCGCAGCTCTGGAACCGGATGCTGATCTATTACCCCTCTGCTGCTGCTCCTGCTGCCACTGCTGCCGCGGTCTCCAGTACAATGAAAGTTAGAGTGCTTCACAATGGGGGAGGTGGGGTCCCCTCCTCCTCCTGGAGTCCATTACGATGCAGAGCCACAATGCTACTCTGCTCCACTCATCCCTGGCAACAGCAGCGGTGTGGGGCAGGGTGGACCAATGTCTCAGGGAGGAGAGCAGGTCATGCATCCAGCATTAACCAAGGCCAGAAATAGTTGCTTGCCATTTCCTGCTGCAGTCGAGCAGAGAGAGACACACACAGATTTGGCTCAATTCAGCTCCATCTGCTACCCTCTCTCCGCCTTTGCCCAGTTTTGCAAAGATTCAGCGGATGCTTCCTTGGTGATGGGGTGTGTGTGTGTCATCCTGTACATCCTGTACTTTGCCTGCCAAGCATCTTCGGGGGTGCCCAGGGATTATATTTTCTGGCCACTTTGGACCAATTTGCAGGATGCATATGTTGCCAATGTGATTGTGCTGCTGTTTGGGATGATGCTTCTCTGAAGTGCATGGGGTGATCTAAGGCAGCAACCTCGTGGCACTGTGATGTAACAGTCTGACCGCCACTCCTTTTGCAATGCAAGGTTTATTTTTGTATCTCTCTAGAGACAGAGAGAACATGGCCAAGTTTCCTTACAGTTATTCCCTGGGTGCATGGGTTGGGGAGAGGGGGAGAGGGAGGGAGGGGGAGAGGAAGGAAGGAAAGAAAGAAAGAAAGAAAGAAAGAAAGAAAGAGAGAGTATGAAAGAGAGAGTGTGAAAGAGAAAAAGGGTGAGAGTGAAAAAAAGAAAAAAGAGAAAGAGAGAGAGAGAAAGAAAGAAAGAGACAGAAAGGGAGAGAGAAAGAGAAAGAAAGAAAAAGTGAGCGAGACTGTGACAGAGTGAAAGAAAAAGAAAGAGTGAAAAAGAGAGACAGAGAAAGAGTGAGAGAAAGAAAGAAAAAGGGAGAGAGAAAGAGACAGAGAAAGAAAGAGAGAGAGGAGGAGAAAGAGAGACAGAGAGATATATAGAGAGAGTGACACAGAGAGAGACAGAGAAAGAGAGAGAGGTAAACAACACATCTGAGGTCGGTGTGACAAGAGGTGGCTGGAATGGGAGGGGTGAGGTGGGGCCAGGCAAAGCAAATAATTTAAAAACTGGTTCTCTGCCCCTGTGACCAGCTCAGTAGGTGTGACTGGGGGGGTGTCATGTGACTGGGTGGGAGTGAGTGATGTCAAGTTGGCCACACCCACCCAGTCACACCAGTTGTTAAATTATATGGCTTCCAGTGTTTTCTTTTTCTGTGGGAAATGGGTCCAAATGGCTCTTTGAATGTTGAAGGTTGCAGACCCCTGGTTTAGGATCTAAATAAATACCTCTTAAAAAATGTTTTTTGGCAAGGCAAAGGATATGCAATTCAGTTCTATACATCAATACTCAGCAGTAAGACCCCATTAGATTCAGCAGGGCTAGAAACTATATTTGACTTTATAGCATTAGGCTAAGAATTAAGAAGGCCAGGAAGTATGTAATAAAGTTATTTGAGAAAAATTCTCAACAAAGCTATCCTTTCAGAAACCCAAACGGTTATTTTTAAATTCTCCATATTTGAGTCAAGTTGAGGAGTTTGAAAAGCAAAAGGAAGAAAAAGCTTACCTACTACTATGTGTATTTATTATATACTGTAGTTTATTGCCTTAATCTGTGCTATGTTAGCAGATGCATTTAATACAGAACGTTTTACCACATATATTCATTCTAACATTTTACCACATATATTCCTATTAAAATAGAGATTTCTGAGAAAAAAAACCATGTTAAATTCCTTGAATTCTCTACAAACTCACATGACAAAATCTATGTTTCTTTATTTGCAATAGCTTGTAAGTTTGAAATCTTGAGTAGTTTCATTATTAATCATTCCAAAATATGACATTAAGGGTGTGTGTAGGGAGTATAAACTCTCTAAATACTTTAATGAAATTATTCTAATAATTCTTCATATATTTGTATATAGTTTTCTTTGATTTTCCAGCTACAGTATATTCCTCTTCTAATCTTTTGTTGTTGTTAGTTGTGAAGTCGTGTTCGACCCATCACAACTCCGTGGACAACGTTTCTCTAGACTTTCCTGTCCTCTACCATCCTCTGGAATCCATTTAAGCTCATGCCTACTGCTTCAGTGACTCCATCCAGCCACCTCATTCTCTGTTATCCCATTCTTCTTTTGCCCTCAATCTTTCCCAGCATTAGGCACTTCTCCAGTGAGTTCTTTCATCTCATTAGGTGGCCAAAGCATTTTCTAATCTACTCCTGTAATTAAATATCTTTATGCAGGAAATAAACTTTGGGAATATTAACATTAACATAACCATCCCATATATTCAATAGAGTGGGGTTTGTTCTTTTTTTGCAAACTTCTATGAATAGAAAATGTGAGGAATTCCATATTTCTTAAGTACTTGAAAATGTATATGGAAATCTTGAAGCAATTTGGTTATGTTTCAGCCCTTCCAGTGGATATAGTGTTCTTTTAAAAATATTTAGGAATTAACAGATTTTTGGATTTCTGTAACTATAACCATAATCTTGAAATATTCAAAAATTTACTCTCATTTCATTTGAATCCTGTTTAAATTTTTACTTGTTTCCTTATAATTTTTTTAAAAAAGTAGATGATAATGCCAATCGGCTACAGTTGCTCTTCCTAAATTTTACATGGAAGTTTTATGCAGACTGCATGGACAATGAAAATTTGGAAGATATTATTTACTATGGAATTTTTAAAAAATCTCTAGCCATAGAAATTTTTGAAATCATAAAAAAAAATCATGTTATTTTATGACCTGTAACAAATTTTTAAATGAAACCATGATGAAACATCTAGTTTTTCACTGACTAAAATATTTTATTTAAATTTTTTTTTCAATTTTTCAATACAATGTATCTTTTTAAATTACTGTATCCTTGAAGCACTTTTTTATTTTCACTGAGCAGATTTCATAATAATACTATTCAAAGCTCTAAGTGAAAATGATTTTGCTCTATGCTTTGTTAAATTGGCTGGTTAATTCTGGTGTTATTTACCCTGTAATTCATTAGTTTTACTCTACCATTGGCAGCTGACAGGCTGTAATTTCACGCCTTGCAATAAAAGATGTCTCATAATCTGCTTCATTTAGCAGCAACAGAATTTAATGAAATTAACTGCAGCCCTAATTATGTTACTGAATACTAAAGGCTACGTTCAGATTTCTTCAGAAAAGGATAAGGTCCACCCTCATTAGAACATAATTTCTTCCCAAAAGTTGCAATTATTTCCTATTAAGTAAAAAGAAGAGATTATAACTGTTGAAACTTTAATGAGTTAATATCTCTACTCTCCAGCCACTTTTTTCAGTATATATGTTAATAGTACTTTTGAAGAGGCTCTTTTTGCTACAGCACACAATCCAGTGGTTCCTCCTGGTTCAGCCCGGTTCTCCCGAGCCGGTAGCAGTAACGATATAATGTCACCGAACCAGTTCTGCCCCCCGGCCCCCCCTGCCTCCGTATTATTCTTATCAGTCCCAGCTGATGGCTAGAGGGAAAAAAACTGTTTAAACTCTTGCCACGGGCTTCAAAGGGCCGCCCTACAGCTGATCAGTGTTAAAAAAAATAAATGAGTAGAGCAGTGCCTGCAAAAATACATGAGTAGATCAGTGTCTGCAAAAATAAATGGGTAGACCAGTGCCTGCAAAAATACATGAGTAGACCAGTGCCTGCAAAAAATAAATAGGTAGATCTGCTTTGCAAGCAGTTAAAAGCCTGGTAGACCAGTAACTTATGGATCATTTTTTTAAATCAATCATATAGAAAAAAAACATCTAATTGGGTTATCCCAGTTTGGTATTATTAAGCTCCACTGTTCAGGAGCATAAATTTATACCATTTATGCAT
Source organism: Ptyas mucosa (assembly GCA_012654045.1). Lineage (NCBI taxonomy): Eukaryota > Metazoa > Chordata > Lepidosauria > Squamata > Colubridae > Ptyas > Ptyas mucosa. Next base: position 113,352 of record WNWU01013905.1, on the reverse strand, counting down.
GATATGACACAATATTTAATATACTTTGCTGTTTTTTCCATTGATAACATGAGTATACTACACTGGGGAGTCTTTGAGGGGCATAGGAGACTGTATTCCAAACTGAGTCAGATTCACAATTACAATTTGGTGGCAGTTTTCAAAAAGCTCCGCTAGGGCTTCAGGATATGCAATCTTGATTTAAGCAGACATTGTATTTCCCATTGTATTGATTGTATTTGAGAGGCTTAATTGAAATTATAACCGTGGGTATACTGGTAACAAATTATTGATAATTTGCAGGTATAAATGAAGCATTTGTCACTAGCCCTGTATGTTTTAAAGAAAAGAATGCCACAGTTTACATTATTTAAAGGGTCAATACATAGTGACACATTTTGAAAGAACTCTATTGTTTCAAGTATGCTCCTAAGCCAAATTCTACAGCTTTTTGACAACAAAACACCTATGTGATGATGAAATACTGATTTGGGTTAGTTTTACGGTCCAGCTATCTAACTGATTGTGTACTCCTTCATATATATTCCTAATTATTTATACCAATGGGAAAAATGTCCCCTTGATATTAAAATATTATTCGGGGACACTCCTAATATACTGATTATGTCCTACAAAATTGTCTAACTATAATTTTATACAGGTTATTTTTTCTTTCTTGGATTCCACTTTGGGTTTGTTTTCAGTGGTGGAAAATTGGCAATACATTTTATAAATATTTTTTCTGGCTTTTAAATTGTTAAATATTTGAGGCATAGATGTGAAAAGTGACTCTAAAATATTTTTGGAAAACACAGACTCCACAATTTTTATGTTGGACTGTTGGCTAGTTAATTTCCTCACCAACTCTTATCTTCATTGGTAACTCACTAAGGGTAGGAAGTTAGCTGGAGAATGTATACTTCACCATACATAATTCCACCATTTAAGTAATATGCAGGAAAAGGCTTTTTTCTGTAACTAACAAAATATCAAGGACACTGTCCTGAAAACTGATCAATAAAACCCCTCTGCTTTTAGAAAATTGATATATCTATAAGATCTAATTAGATCACAGGTTGTTTATTTAATTATTTCATTTCTGCCCACCACAATTTAAAAAGTCTCAGAAGTTACAATATTATAACAAACATATTCACAATATAAAATAAGAAAATAATTTCCAAAAATTAGTCAAGTGGGAGTTAATTAATTCTCAATGAAAGGTTATTCCAGCATTCAAAGTTACAGGTGGCAATGGCAGCCAAATTCTTCTGAATCAGGAATTGATCTGATGATGGCAAAATGCTGATAGACATATCCTCCATATCCACATCACAATACATTTGCTCTGAGATAAAAGAGATCTAACATGTGGCTGCTTATTTTTGTTAGAAATGGGATTATCTGAGACAAGCCCATGGGCATGATGGAAATCATTGTAAGAGATTATGGAAACTAGGCTGCTTCATATCTCATACTAAATACAGGTAGTATTTAACTTATAACCATAATTGATCCTGCAATTTTGGACATAAATTGTGATGGTCATAAAGTGGGTCACTATGTTGTGGTGGTTGTTAAGCAAACATGGTAATTATTAAATGAATGCCATTGTAAGGTCCTGTCTCTACTCCCCAATCAAGAAACTATGGACTCTTGAGACAGCAAGAGGGAGTGAAAAGAAGTGATTACAAGACAAAAGCAAAGCAGAGACTGAGTTGCCCCCAGGCAATTCTGTTAGGATAAAGTGGTTAGAAACCCCTCCTCTCAGTCTGATGTTGAATGAGCCAATCCACAGGTGCAAAGATGTTGTGGAAATGGTCATCCTGAGAAAGAGATAAGGATTCATTCCCATGTGTTTCTTCTGTGAGGCTTCCAAACTGAGAGAAAACAGATGGCCCTTCCCCCTTGTACATCCCCCGAGATATATCAAAGCACAGGGCAGAATAGGTAACAGGGTAAAAGTTATAAACTAGGGAATTACAGGATGCATAGGAAAACAGGATGAGACCAATAAGTGAGTAAAAGGATCTGTGGGCCCCGCCCCCACTTGAATAGCAGTATCACGATAGGGATCTGACAGCCATGATTGTTAAGCAAAGCCATTCACTATTTTATGAAAAGCAGAAATAAGTGCCAGTTTCTGGCAAAAAAAATGCAGGGAGTTGGACTAGAGGATCTCCAAGCTCCCTTCCAACTCTTATCCTATCCTATCCTATTCTATCCTAAAAACATCAATCGTGGTCATGTGCCTGCAGGACACTGCAAACAGCCATAAATGCGGACTGGTTACCAAGCACCCAAAATGCAGTCATGTGATTGTGTGGGATGAGGACATCATAACTTTGTATCTGGGTTGTAAATCCCTTTTTCAGGGTCCATCATAACTTCAAATGATTGCTAAGTGACCAGTCGTGACCAGTTTGAGGACTACCTATAGCTATGTCAATTGTATCCTGCTGCTAATCATGTTTTTTTTAAAAAATTTGATTTATATGCCGCCCTTCTCCGGAGACTCAGGGCAGCTTACAAGGCGTTAAGCAATAGCCTTCATACTTTTTGTATATTTATACAAAGTCAGCTTATTGCCCCCACAAACCGGGTCCTCATTTTACCCACCTTAGAAAGGATGGAAGGCTGAGTCAACCTTGAGCCTGGTGAGATTCGAACTTACAGTAATTGCAGACAGCTGGTTTAAATCACTATGCTTTTAGTCTGCTGAGCTAAACCAGGCTCCTTGAGCTGTTGAGAGTTCCATGATCCCCTGAAACCTGATATAGAGAATTTCTTTGTATCATTAGGTGCCTTAAAACTAAGAGAGTTCAAGCTTTTAATAGTCACTGCTGGTACTAGCTAGGTAGCCCAGGACAATATTGCTGGCCTCCTTTTCAGTGGTTCCAAAGAAGCTGGACAGATACAATGCCAGGCTGTAGCATAGTAGGAATCCCCTAATAAGAGGTAGAGAGGATTCTCATCCTTGGCCTGAGTTAGAAATCTTTCTTATTGCCCTTACAGGTTGTATAATTTGTAATCATTTCCTAAACATTCCACATGTCTCAAGCATTTATATAGATATAATCTCTATAACAAGAATCAAAGCTTTGTATTATTCTCAAAATACAGCTCATACAATAGTTGCAGCTTCAGTTATTTATTTATTTATTTATTAAATTTATATGCTGCTCATCTTACTGTCAAGTGACTCTGGGTAGCTTGCAAACATCATAAAAACAAAGGTACAAAACATTAAAATATTAAATATTAAAATGAACAGAGATTAAATGTTAAAAACCCAGAATACTATAGGATGGAGGAGGGATCTTCCTCATCCACTAACCACCTCCAAGATGAAACACCCCCATTGGCCCAAGGGCAATCAGAGGTCCTTGGTACTCTCAGAGCTTACTTGTTTTCTTGCGTACATTTCATTACCCAAACTAGGTAACATCATCAAGGGCAATCAGTAGAAACTGTTCACTTCATCTTTCTTTGAAAGTATTCCTCCCTTGAGTTCTACCATTCTTCAAGGAATTCCTCCATACTGATTTCAAACTACAGAGAGTCATTTTTTACAACTTAATTGGTACTGCAACTTTGTCAGTAAGTGAAGCAATTGCTAAGTGAGAAATAATGTAACTGCAACTCTGCTTTCCAGATGGAAAAAGGCAAGACCCGTACTCAATTTCAGCTTTTATTTACATTCTAAGCCATGGGTGTCAAACACGTGACATCACGTTGCTGTCACGTGACGTTTCGTGATGCTTTTCCCCTTCGCAGAGCTGGGGTGGGTGTGGCCTGCATGTGACGTATCCGGCCCATGGGCCGCCAGTTTGACACCCCTGTAATCTAATCTCTTCCCCACCCTTTGGAATGCTTGAGGGCATGCTTACTGACTTGTACATATTGAAAACAGCACAAGTGCAATGTAGCCTGAGACTGTGCTGCAGCATTCTCCTTACTTCAACACATTGCGCCTAGTCAAGCAGGAAGGGTATGTTATGGACTCCATCAGTTAAAAGAATTTTGATTGGCAGGCTCCAGAAAGAGAGCCTTCTCTCTAATTACTATCGCTCTTTGAAATATTCTCTCTCTGGAGGCCATGTGGACCCTGTTCTCCTGGTCTTTCAAAAGTTTGAAAGCCCAACACTGGTAATTCGCTTGGAGCTAGCAGAGAAGCACACTACCATAGGGTTGGTTAGTGCCTTGAAGCCTCTCCCCTGTCTTTTAAACTCTATTTTATTCCAGTTTTAGCTGTCTCCTATTGGAATATATTAATATGGTGTGTATTGACTGTATACCATCCAGTGTTGCCCTGTGAATGAGATGGGCGGTTTCAGAATTTGATATATAAACAGAGAACTGCAGGTATCCTTCTTAAATTTATTCTCTTGAAATTCCTTTGACCATTTCTTGCTAGTACCAGAATGATCACATTGCTCTCCATGTGTAGAAGATCAAACAGCTGACTCTGTTGAAATCTTTTTCTCTCTGCTCTACTGAGGGCAGGAGCAGGTGGTCAGAAAAAGAAGAAATTGGAGAAAAACAGATTTCAAGAGAGTTGACTGTTTATTCATTTACATATTGAAAGCAAAGTGATTTCACCAGCAGCAAACTTCCCATCTCCTTGCTGTCTCTTTTTCTCCAGTCTCTCTGCTTTACAAGGGAAGGGGGAGGAGAAAAAAAGGCACAGGTCAGCCACAGCATAATGTATACTGACACAAATGGCAATCATGTGACAGAGGAACAGTGCAAAAGTTGTAAATTGGCCATCAATATTTTTTTTGTGCCATTGTAACTGAATGGTTGCTGGGGAAATCGTCAGTGAGGATTACCTAAATTGCACAGAAGATACTCCTGTCGCTCCTACTTAATGCACACCCTTGTCCAGTTTTAGAGTGGGAATCAACTTCTGTCCTATCTCCATTTTTGGCACATCCAAAATGACAAATTCCATAGAGGCAAAAGGCAAGTGCAAAGTTCAGGCTCTTTGCATCATTTATAATAGGTGGGATTAGATAGGCCTCAGTGTCTTCACTAAGAAATGTTTTTTCCAGTGGTGAAATTCATTTTTTTTTACTACTGTTTCTGTGGATGTGACTTGATAGGCGTGGTGTGGCTTGGTGGGCGTGGCTTAGTGGGTGTGGCAAGGGAAGGATACTGCAAAATCTCCATTTCCACCCCATTCCAGGGGAAGGATACTGCAAAATCCCCATTCCTCCCCACTCCTGTGGGAAGGATATTGCAGAATCTCCATTCCCATCCCACTCTAGGGCCAGCCAGAGGTGGCATTTGCCGGCATTCTCTGAACTACTCAAAATTTCCACTACCAGTTCTCCAGAACATGTCAGAACCTGCTGAATTTCACCCCTGATTTTTTCTTGAATGAGCCTTGGTGGCGCAGCAGACTAAAGTGCTGTTAACTAGCACCAGCTGCCTGCAATTACTGCAAGTTTGAATCTCACCAGGCTCAAGGTTGACTCAGCCTTCCATCCTTTCGAGGTAGGTAAAATGAGGACCCGGATTGTGGGGGCAATAAGCTGACTTTGTATAAAAAAGAACACCGGTTAGGGGAGGCCGAAAGCCCTACTAAGCAGGTATATACAAAAGTATGAAGGCTATTGCTTAACGCATTGTAAGCCACCCTGAGTCTGCTAAGAAGGGCAGCATATAAATGGAACCAATGTAAATAAATAAAGTCTCTGTTTTACATGTTTGTGGTGAAGATCCAACTCTATTATTCTATTATTCTGATTTGATGAACCATATTTTCATTACCTCTCAATGACATTGGCAGTTTTAGTTTAGCTTGTTGTTCCATTTTAGCCATCTGGAAAACCTGTACCTTCTGAGTCCACTCAATCTCATTTTTATCCATATTCCATTCTGGAATGGAATATTCATTCTTACTTTTGGATGATTTGATTCAATACCATCAACCCTGGTATTGTTTTGGGCTAGTTGTGGGATTTGGGACTGGGAGGCATAGTGTTGCCCTGGTTTGGTTCCTTTCTCCATGGCCAGTTCCAATCAATGTTAATATGGATAAGAGATCCAGCCCATGGCCACTCCATATTGGGGTATTGCAAGGCTCCATACTCTCTCCTCCTTTTTAACATCTATATGAAACCACTGGGTAAAATCATCCAATATCATGAGATGAGCTATCATTAGTACACTGATGATATTCAATTTTACATCTCCATCAAAGTGATGCTGTGCCCTTTCTTGGGGCCTAGAAGCAATGAGGGCCTAGATGTGGGACAATAAGCTTCAGCTAAATACTGGTAAAACAAAGGGGCTGCAGCTGTGCAGAGCCTTGGAATCCAAAGGTGTTAAATCCTCATGTCTACGACCGGCGCCGTCTCCCCTCCGTGTTGCTGCCTGCTCTGATTGGGTTAGACGCGAGCCGGCAGCTAGCGGGAAAACCTAGCGTTCTGATTGGGCCCCGCTGATCTGATAGCGGGTATTTAAGCAGCTGTCAGAGGCTAGCCGGCTGAGGCTGTTCACGCTCGCGCAATGAGTTCCGTTGTTCTTCTGTTCATTATTCTAATTAATAAAGTTGTGTTCTGTTAGCCGAGTCCCCACCATTCTTACCGGTTCTCAAATAGAACATTGGCGACGAGGATGGGATCTTTTTTTTTTTTGAGACTGCGGCTACTGAAATGAAAGAGCGAACTGTGGAGAACTAAATCTCCTGAGGAATCTCTGTCGTAAGGTGAGCCCCTACCGCGGCCAATCTCAGCGGCTCAATAACCATGTCCACATTCCTGCCTGTCTTCGCCCCGTTCGTGCCAGAGTCCGAGACATGGGACACATATTTGGACAGATTCGAATGTTTCCTGCAGGCTAACGACCTGACAGGATTATCCAGTGCACGGAAGCGGGGGTACTTCCTCAGCTCATGCGGAAATGAAATCTTTGGAACTGCCAGGGCTCTGGCGGCACCTCAGGCAGTTTTCGAGGTTCCTTGGGAGTCGCTGCTGGAGAAGTTGAGGAATCACTACTCCCCAACTCCCTCACGCATCGCACGGCGGTATGCATTCCGGCAGCGAACACAGAATGCAGAAGAATCTATTAACTCCTACATGGCGTCCTTGCGCTCAGCTGCCCAGCATTGCGAATTCCGTGATCTAGACGAAATGCTGTTGGACCAGCTAGTCTGTGGCCTCAAGGATCTAAAACTTCAGCGACGTCTGTTAGCCCGCTCTGAACTTGACCTTAAGGTAGCTCTCGACGAGGCCAGAGCGGCTGAGATGTCTGACCGGTCGGCTGCAGAAATTCAGCGGTTCCAGTCAGGAGCCACCCCCGCTGGGAAGACGTTGTCAGTTCATCGGGAAGAATCTGATGGAGACGGCATCTCTGAAGATGAAGCGGCTGTCAGCCGCCTAAAGGCAACTCAGCGGAAGAAGAGATTCTCCACCGCGAAACCTCAGGACACTTGTTTAGGTTGCGGCGGCAACCACGTTAGAGCCGAATGCCGTTTTAAAACCGCCGTTTGCCGCCGCTGTGGCAAGAAAGGCCACCTGTCCAGGGTTTGCAGGGCGGTTCTACCCACCAGTCCAGCCCCATCTGCGGCCATTCGGAACCGCCGCCTCGCCAAACACCCTGTTGACCGGCGCGATGACTGTTTCGAGGTGACCCGCTATGATGAGACTCTTGATATCGCTGTGAATCACGCCGCTGCCACAGCGGCTGTCAACAAAATATACATCACCGTTTCTTTGGAAGGAGCTGATTGTAGGATGGAGGTCGATACCGGGTCCTCCAAGTCCCTTATCGCTTGGTCTACACTCTCCCAGTTACTGCCCAATGTCTCCAGATGACGGCTCAAGCCGTGCCCCGTTGCGTTAAGAGATTACCAGGGAAAGGCCATTCCCACTATGGGCTGTGACACCTTTCAGGTGTCTTACCAGTCATTTTCTGGCAAATTGCCATTAATCATAGTCAGGGATGACCTGCCCTGCCTCTTAGGTTTGGACTGGTTTGCTGCACTTCATCTCAACATCTCCGGTGTCCACGCGACGTTCCCAGACGTGCCTGCCCTGCTATCCCAGGAGTTCGCGGATGTTTTCGATGACCGCCTGGGTAAATATACTGGGCGCCCCATTTCATTCAATTTGGACCCTCAAGTCACTCCCATCCGCCTCAAACCTCGGAGGGTGCCGCTAGCACTTAGACCACGGGTCGATAGGGAGTTAGATAAGCTGATAGGCCAGGGTATTTTGGTTCCCGTGGACCACTCAAATTGGGAGACCCCTATTGTAATTCCCCTCAAGCAGGACGGGTCTGTGAGGATCTGCGCCGATTTTAAGTGCACCCTCAATAAGGCGCTCCAGGCCAATCCATATCCTGTCCCCGTGGTCCAACATTTACTGCATTCTCTGGGGCAGGGCCAAGTTTTCGCCAAATTGGATCTAGCCCAGGCCTATCAACAGCTGCCTGTTGACGAGAAGACTGCAATGGCCCAGACCATAGTCACGCATCGCGGTGCATTTAAATGCACGCGACTTCAATTTGGCGTTTGCATCGCTCCGGGGATTTTCCAAAGTATAATGGAGAGGTTACTGCAGGGAATCCCCGGGGTGGTGCCATATTTCGATGACATCATTGTCTCCGCTGCCAATCACTCCGACCTCCTTTCCAAATTGCGGGCCGTCCTTCTGCGCCTGCGCACCGCTGGGCTCAAACTCAAGAAGAATAAATGTATGATCGGGGTTCCCCAGGTTGAATTCCTGGGGTTCCTAATTGACGCGCAAGGGATTCACCCCACTCCTTCCAAAGTGGCAGCCATTAAGCAGGCCCCTACACCAACGTCTAAGTCCGAGTTGCAGGCCTTCCTAGGCCTCCTCAATTTTTACGCTGTTTTCCTGCCCCATAAGGCATCCTTGGCCGAACCTCTTCACCGGCTCTTGGATTCCAAGACACCTTGGCATTGGGGGCGCGCTGCCGCTGCCTCTTTCCAGGCTGTCAAGGACGCTTTGACATCCAATGCTGTCCTCGTCCAATACGATGAGACCCTTCCTCTGACCTTGACATGTGATGCCTCCCCTTATGGTGTGGGGGCCGTTTTGAGCCATGCCTTCCCCAATGGCACCGAGGCCCCCATCGCCTTCTATTCACGCACCTTAACTGCCCCTGAACGCAATTACAGTCAATTGGATCGGGAGGCTCTGGCGGTCGTCGCTGGAGTCAAACGATTCCACGACTACCTGTATGGGCGTTTTTTTTCTGTCGTCATGGATCACAAGCCCCTTCTGGGCTTGCTGGCCGGTGACCGCCAGACGCCACAAATTATTTCGCCCCGTTTGTCCCGCTGGGCCGAGTTCCTCTCCGCGTATTCTTACCGCCTCCAGTATAAACCGGGCTCTGCCATCGGGCATGCTGATGCCCTCAGTCGCTGCCCACTTCCGGCTCCTGTCCTAGACCCTGCTCCTGCTGCTACGGTGCTGTTGGTGGAGGAACTGTCGTCTCCTATGTCCGCTTCGGACATTCGAGAGGCGTCTTCGTCCGACCCTGTCATCTCCCAGGTGCTAGATTGGGTGCGAAGGGGGTGGCCTAGGGGGGCGGTCCCGCCTTCCCTCTTGCCATACCACCGTAGGCAACAGGAACTGTCCGTCCAGAGAGGTTGTCTCCTCTGGGGACATAGGGTTGTAGTTCCCCCCGCACTTCGGCACCAGGTGCTGACTTGTCTGCATGACACTCACCCTGGCATCGCACGTATGAAGGCCCTGGGCCGTGGATACGTGTGGTGGCCCCAGATGGATAGCGAAATCGAACGATGGGTAGCTGCGTGTACCACATGCCAGCTTTCTAGGCCCGCCCCTCCGGCAGCGCCTGTCCGTGAGTGGGAAGCCCCTAGAAACCCCTGGGCACGGATTCACATGGACCTTGCTGGCCCATTCCGGGGCCGCACGTTCCTTGTGGTAGTGGATGCTTACTCAAAGTGGGTGGAGTTATCCCTGATGCATTCCACCACCACAGAGGCCATAGTTAGGGTACTAGAAGGGCTCTTCGCAACCCACGGGTTGCCGGACATCGTAGTAACCGATAATGGGCCCCAGTTCACCGCGGCACTCTTCCAGGTGTTTATGGCCAAGTTGGGCATCCGCCACGCCACCACGGCGCCGTACCATCCGGCTGCGAATGGCTTGGCGGAACGCGCCGTGAGATCGGCTAAGGAGGCATTAAGCCGCCTGTCCCACCCTGATTGGCACCGCAAAATGACCCAATACCTCCTAGCACAACATACAACCCCTTGCCCAGTCACCAGAGTCAGCCCGGCTGAACTGCTTATGGGACGGAGGCTCCGGACGCCGTTAGACCGGCTGCACCCAATGTATGCCCCTGACACACTACAGGATACAAGTCCCAAAGCCCGGATGTTTGCAACAGGTGACCTCGTCTATGTGCAAAACTATGGGTCCAGTACGAAATGGTTGCCTGGATGTGTCATCCAATTAACGGGGCCATACTCTTATAGGGTCCAGTTGGAAGATGGACGAGTGTGCCGGAGACATATAAATCAACTCCGCCGGCGGGTCGCGATCGGGACCAGCCGGCCCGATGACCCATTGCAGGAACCCCCTACGGCTACAATGACTCCAACCACCGTCAAAGTTACCCCGGGGCCGGAGGGGGAGACCGCGGACGACCAACTCCTGTCAGCATACTTACCTTGCCAACATGACTGTTCCGGCTCCACAAGGGTACCGACCACCGCCAACGCACAAACTCCAACAGTTTCGGGGCAGGACAACCCAAATCCGTCTCCACCGGCGGTCGCTCCTGAAATACGAAGATCCGGGCGGAGCCGGTGGCGGCCCGCGTACTTGGCGGACTACGCATGCGCCATTCGAGTGGGAAGGGGTGTTAAATCCTCATGTCTACGACCGGCGCCGTCTCCCCTCCGTGTTGCTGCCTGCTCTGATTGGGGTTTATCATCTTTAGTTCTGGATGGGGTTGCAATTGTCAAGTGCCCATGAAATCAGGAGATTCAAGCAGTTCAAACGAGTATATAAATTTATTTCAAGCTTAAGCGCTCTTTAAGAACCTGGCCAACTGGCCATTAAGGAAAATGCTTGGGAGATAAGAGAAGTAATCAAGGTGGGATGAACTTAGATCTCTTGCGGGTGGACAGGGACTCATGATTTATGACACTTTTGACCCCTCCCTCTGGCTCAGTCTGGTCATGTTCTACAGTACCACCCCAGACAGACCTAGTTTGTAACTTAGGGATTCTCTGCCCCAGAGGAATGAAGCAAACTAGCTGACTTATTTATGACAGCCTTACCCTAAAAACAGACATGGCCGAATGATACCTTGTCTTTAACATTCACTTTCATTCTTGGTCACCAAAACACTCTAAGCACAAAATGCAATATTTTGAACACTTCTTCATATTTTCATGGCAGACGTATTCCTGAAGATGAAGAAGAACATGTTGGACAGTTGTGAAATGACTATTCACCAATCATAGAGAAACAAGAAGTGACAAGAATTCCAATTTGTGAGTGGGGTAGTTCTTCTCGGATAGTGAGTGAGGCCCCTACTGACATATGTAATGGGTCTCAGGTATGCATCATATTCCTGATACAATACCCTCCAAGGCTATCCCAGCTAGCATCAACTTGTAGTTCATAAGGCTGGTTCGAGTCTGCGTAGGCCAAGATGGGCACATTGGTCAGACTCCTCTTCAGTTAGTTGAAGATCTGCTCACATTGTCCTGTCCATTCCACTTGAATTGACTCCTGGGACTTCCTGGGCCCCTTCTCCTGGTGAGGCTAGCCTGAGCTGTCAGACACATACTCTGCCCTCTCTTTCTTCAACAGATCATTGAGGGGATGGTACTGTGTTGATTTTCTAGATTTCTTGATGGTATTTTAACATCACTGTCAGTAGGATACTGCTGAAGGTCTCAGTCAGTTGGGATCAGAGGCACTATGTTTCATATGGGTTTGTTACTAGAGAGAAGCAGAGACAGATTTCTCTTTGGATCCACAGTGGTGGCATAGTTGTTAGAATTCAGTATTCCAGGCTAACTCTGCTGACAACCAGGAGTTCAATCCTGACCGGCTCAAGATTGACAGATTTCATCCTTCTGATAAAATGAGAACCCAGATTGTTGGGGGCAATATGGTGACACTGTAAACTGCTCAGTGTTTACTGCTACATGTCTAATTGCTATTTCTACTCCTTATGCTCCTTATGCTGTGGGATCATATACGCTTCCGTTCCTTCTCTTGTGTTATAATTCTCCTATAGTGTCTTTATTTAAACAGCAGTTAAGGAAATATTTGTTCAACTGGGGATTTGTAAGGTAAGAACTGTCAGATTGTCTTTTAATTGCACTCCCTCTTTAAACATTTTATTTCTGGTGAGTTTTTTTTTAATTGTTGATAGTTTTTTAATTGACAATTTTATTTTATTTTGTTTTTTACATACCACTCCTGCCATATTTGAGAAGTTTGCATAAAATGAAATTGATTAATTGATTATACTACTGATAATAATTATATCTACCCAATAACATATGAAACAAGTGTAAAACAAATCATTATTAGCTGGGTTAGATGAGTATGCAAGAATGAATTCCTTGACACAAAGAAAGGCTGATTTAAAGCCATAACTTCAGATAGACAGTAATGCTTCTTTCTCACAGGCTCACAGGCTGTTACAGCAAACTTTTGCAAACTTTTGTGGCCTGAGACACATATGGAATTTTGGAAGCTTATAATGGGTATGCTCACAAAATGGCTGCCATCCCATATTTGCCAGCAAGCAGTTGTGTATCAGAGGACTTGTTGAGATGCTCCAAAATTCCTTAAAATTATTTGATGGTGATTACATGCCAAACGACAGCTGCTGCTATTACTACTACTAATTATTACTATTAATATTTTTTAAGATGTTGAAACAAGAATCTTGGGACAATATTAGTATCACTTGGATCATTTTCTGAATATTTCTGTACTATTCTAAAATATAATAATCAAGAACATCTAAAATATCTTTTTTGCCACAATAGCATGTCACTCAATAGTGAAGCAAATCCGGAATGGAATCTACAGTAGTGATACTTCTCTATCAAAATTCTGTTACTGCTGACAGAACGGCAGATGTTGTCTTTATTTTCCTGCAGTTCCATGAAACTCAGATTTTTGTAGGATCCCTAACTTTCCTGAACAGATTTTGAAAATCCACAGTCGCTTTACAAAAGAGAAAGGGTGGAAGGGAAAGGTCCATTTTACGATTTCTGCCCATGCAGCATTGAGTCTTACCAAGAATAGACCCTGGTGCCAACTTTCTCCAGATATCTTCTCCAGGAATATTCATATATGGCCTACTAATTTTAGAGGCATTATTAGTGGCAACTAATTAAAGCTTGAATTGTGAGGTAAATATGGGAATTGCAGATCCATTAGCTGGTTCATCACAAATTTAATTGGATTCTATTGATCCCAAGAAAGCAAATCTTGACCAAAGCACTCTAGAAATGAAAACAAATCCTCAGAGCTATCTAAAAGTGATTGGATAAGAACTGCATAACTGTAATATTACTTTCAGAACATTTTCAAAGCATTATATCAACAGGGAAATTAGGAGGAAGAAATAGCACTGTTCTTCAATTTGCTCTAAGTCGCTTTATTCTTGTCTTGTAGCAATAGTCCTATCATTTTAAACTTAATGAGAATCAAGTAGATAAATTAAACTTAGTAGTCAAAACCCACAAAGTATAAAATGGTTAACAATGAGAAGTTAATATAACGCAGAAGTTATAATAATCAGATTGTTAAAGGTTTCTTAGTCTTGTTCATATTCGACAGAACATGTTATTTACCTTAGTTAAAATTGCAATTAAGTTACAAGTCTTCTTGAAGCTACATAGCACATTTGATGCATTTTAATCAAATAAAAAGTTGAAAGTACCAAATAGTCAGGCTATGAAAAAATATTGTACAAATATAAAGCTGACTTATTTTTAAAATTGTTTTGACTATAACTGATTTACCCTGAACCAAATTTCCAACACCCAAAATTAAAAGTTCAAGTTAAAATGTGAAAAAGTTCAAAAGGCCCGTCGAACTGAAACACAGCTGGAAACAAGATCTTTGATATACCTAATCCCTATTGTTTAATGTTGGGTTTTTGCTTTTAAATGCCAGGGCACAGCATGCAAGCTGTGGCCTCCTGTTGTGCAACCTAGGGCGCTTTGGGTGTCAGAGGGGTGGGGATGGGGAGAAATGTTCTGTCTATGTGAAAAAAAGCTGACAGGTCAAAATGCTTTTGGAGATCTTTTTTAAGAAATTGTGTGCTAAAGGGAGCAAATAAGCATGCTGTGTGTGCTGGTAAAAGCTAGCAGTCAGTCAAGTTTTTATCTCTTAATGAATAGAGACTGCTGAAGTAAGGGTTAGGTAATTGAGTTTATAATTAATTAGCCATAACCCTCATCAGATAAAGCTTGTCGAGATTTTTTTTATCTCCTTCTCTCCTCGGGGCCTGCCCTTCTTTGTCCTTGTCTGACAGCCGGCACTTATCTTAGGCCTTCTCCAGGCTTTTGCCCATCAAAACCTCCCCTTCCCTTTTGCTGTTTTTGGTGGCCAACTGAGACCTTTATTGTAGCGTTTGGTTCACAATCAGCTAGCTGTCTCATGCTGGGATGATGAATTAGCAGTAGGAGGTAACAGAGAGATGATTTCAGATTTGTCCACTGATAGTTTATAGAGCTTTTTCCTGTTGTTAGGCATCCTTGTCTGCTGACACAAAGAGGTTAAAAAGATAGCAGTAGTAAAAATATATCTTTTCCCCTGTATCTTAGGCTATTTCAAAGAACTCTTAATTTCTTCTATGTGTTTGATTTTATAATAATACTGATAAAATAAATGGGATTTTGTACTGTTTGTACTGTCCTTATCTCCTTTTCTTTCTGGTATAAACTTGATTGTTCTTCAGTCTTGTAATGGTGCCTACCTGGGTCTGCAGCTGCATCAAAACTTGCAGCATCAAAGACATCTAATTCTAGTTGGCCTTCAGCATGTTTATGTTCCAAGTCACTTACTGGATGCCTTTTGAATTTTAAAGATATTTCATAATATTCTTACAGTTAATTTTAGAAAGCTTCCTCTGTTCAAGAGACTACAAATCTATTATTATTTTTTAGAATTTCAATGCTGAATATGTAAATAATTTTTAGAAAGTGGAATTATTAAGGGTTTTTTTGTGATCATATGATTCTCTGGTATTCTTTGCCTTTAAAAGGCCACCATTGATTTCTTCCAGCAAAGTATGCAATGTGTATTATTTTTCTCAGTTTATTCATCCCATCTTTTCCTTCTTTATGCAATGTCACAGTTTAAAAGAATTTGAAGTTTTTTTTTTTTTAAAAAAGTTGTATGCAATCCCTCCCAGTCTGGGTATTGTTGGACTTTAAATGTAAATATTATGCTATTTGGTTTGTTTTGATTCCAGCTTACTTTATTTTTTCATGTATAGTAAATATTAGCTATTAATATTTAGCGTCTGCATTTCCTGCATCAGATGAGGAGAGCACATCTTTTTCCTTCTGTCCTAGCCACTTTTTACAGAAGAACAATTGAGAGCATTTTATGCATCACTGTTTGATTTGGTGGCAGCAGTAGCTCAGATAGAAAGTCCATACAGAAAGTGGTAAGGACAGCTGAGAAAATTATAGGAAGCTTGCTTCTTGTTATTCAGGATACTGCTTATAAGCGCTATGTGATTTAAGCTCAAAGCATTCTAAGAGACCCCTTACAACACGTTTATGGTCTATTTCTATTGCTCCCCTCTGGGAGGAGGTGTCGAAGTATTTCTAGCAGGAATACCAGATTCTGATAGCTTTGTTCCCTATGCCATCCCCCTGGTAAACTCACAAGATTCGTTTTTCTCGCCATGTACATGTATACATCTGAATTAGACTGTGTTGTTTCTTTGTGTCATATAATATATGTGGGTATATGCATGTGTGTGTGTATGTGTGTTCGAAGTTATCCTTTCCATCTCATTTTCTTCTCTTTTTCACTATTTTAATTCTTTTAATAGTTATTTTAATGATGTATATAGAATTTTGTATATGTGTATATATAAATGCGGGCCAAAAATTCAAATACTGTAAATAAAAGATATCTATCTACTTAACTTTATATAGCATTACATAGCGGAAAAGCTTGTTAGGATATTAAAGTACATTGGATTTCATCCCTAAATCTGCTGCTATTTCAGTAGGAAATGTAGCAATAGTAGAAACGTGGTAAATGAAAGATATTTTTTTAATTTAACATGAACTTCCTGCTTCTCCATTGCTTGTGGAATGATTATAGTTGTGGTCCTGTTATATAAATTAAATTTACTTTATTGTCATTGCACCTCGTACAATGAAATTAAATGCCATCTTCAGTGTACATTATAACTATAAAAATAAAACACAAACACACATCCTTCACATTCTATACAATTGAATTGAAAATCCGATGTTGCATTAGTATTGCACTATATGATGATACGAAGGAGTTTCTGCTCAAGTTACTCAGAGGGTGAAATATGAGTGAACTGTAATGTGTGTGTATGTGAGAATGTGTGTACTTGCTTTTTTTGAATCCGTTTAAATGCAGCTAAAAGCGCAATCTATATTTTTAGTGAGTGCTGAGGAATGGTAACTCTGGTGAGAGCAATTTTAGATTCCTTTCACATACACTGGCTTTAGAAATATGAAGTGTTATTTTGTACCTAAGGGACAGAATAGAAAGGACATATATATAATAGCAGTCATAGACCAAAGAAGGTACAGTATTTGTAAGAGACTCTTTTGAGATGTTTCTGAACTTTTGAATTTAATTATAGGTGAGGAAGGCAGTCTTAAAACTGGTTCAAAAAGGACAAAATTCTCCCATTTTAAATTCACATAAAGGTAAAGGTTCCCTAGGAATATGTGCTAGTCGTTCCTGACACTAGGGGGAGGTGCTCATCAAGCCAAAGAGCCAGTGCTGTCCAAAGATGTCTTTGTGGTCATTTGGCTGGCATGACTAAACGCCAAAGGCGTATGGAACACTGTTACCTTCCCACCAAAGGTGGTCCCTATTTTTCTACTTGCATTTTTTATGTGCTTTTGAACTGCTAGGTTGGCAGAAGCTGGGACAAGTAACAGGAGCTCACCTCATTATGTGGCACTAGGGATTCAAACCACTGAACAGCCGACCTATGATTGACAAGCTCAGCATATTAGCCACTGAGCCACCACATCTCTCTTTTAAATTCACATACCCATTCCTAAATAAGAGTTTAACTAGTTTGGTATTGTTTTATTTGCCAAATAATTTTTGTGCCAATTTATATGCCATTTTATTTGGCAATTTATGTGCCAATACTTGACAATAGAACACCCACCTTTTTTCTCCTAGAATTTTAGAAATGAAATTGATTGGTTTGAATATTGTCTGCAATCTTAAACTGAACTATTGAAACAGCTCCTTTTCATTAATGCATCATTAATCATTCATCAAGACAGATTTGATCTGATGTACTTCTGGTATGTTTTGTCTGCAGTTGAAACATTTTGGCATCTGAATAAACAATGTCATCATGCTTAAATTTATACTAGGTTGAGGAACAGAGTTTCTGTGTAGCTATAATGCCTATGAGAATTAAAAGACAATCAGAAGTGGTGTTTTAGCAAGCACAAAGATCTGAATCAGGAATGAGTGGAGAAAATTTCCAACCTGCTATTCGTGCAAATCTTTGTGCCCAATCATATCTTCATTGTCAGTTCCAATTCTGGAAGCTATCCCAATTTTAGAGTTATGATCATAGAATCATAGGGTTGGAAGGGACTTTGAAGGTCATCTAGTCCAACTTGTTGCCCAATACACAATAATTTCCTAGGCAGATGGTTGTCCAATATTTTCTTGAAAACCTCCAGTATCTGTAGCATACCCATTCTTCTCAATCTAGTTGGGCACATGGAAACACTTGGGAAAAAAAGTGATCCCTCAGGTACCCCAGTCTGGTAATTGTTCTCCCTGTCAGGAAATTTCTCCTTAGTTCCAGGTTGAGTTCTCTTCAATGAGACTTTTCATCCACTGCTTCTTGTCCTACCCTCAGGTGCTTTGGAGAATAAATCAACCCCCACTTTTCTATGAGAGTCCCTCAAGTACTAGAAGACAGCTATCATGTCACCCCTAATTCTTCTCTTTGTTAGGCTAGACCAGACATGTCAAACTCAAGACCCGTGGGCCAGATCCAGCCTGTGATGTGGTTAGATCGGGCTCCTGGGGCTGTACTGAAGACAGCGAGGGATCAGTCACAGCTGCCTTGGCTCCAGCAGACCCCAGCCCAGCTGGGCGCTCCCCATGGGTGCACACACAGGAGGCTGTGAGTGCGTGGAGTCTGGCATCCCCAGTGAAAGGGAAGAATTCAGAAAGCAGTCAGCCTATGGAACAAGACTGTCACTGGGGACGCCAGCCCCCTCACACTTGTGGCCTCCTGTGCGCACACCCAGGGGCAGTGCCCACCCAGGCTTGGGTGGGCCAGGGTTGAGGTGATGGGGGCTGTCCCCTCTCTGTCTCCAGGGTGGTCCCGTGGGCCAGATCTAAGGCTGACCATGCTCCGGCCTGGGTGGCCACCATGAAGTTGTTGTAGATCAGTGTGTAGTAGAGCCCCAGCAGCAGTACCATGCCCACCACCAGCATCTTCACTGCCTCTATGGCCTGCTCGCTGGACAAACCTTGCACGCTGGCCTCACAGCCCAAGAGCACTTCCCTTTCACCAGGATGGCCCCGCCCTAGCCTCATGTAGGAAAGCCACGGTCATCAGCAGCACTGCCTCCCTCTCCCTCATCCCTTCATGTGTGCAGAGGGAGGGAGGGAGGGAGGGAGGGAGGGAGGAGATGGGAAGGAGAAGGAAGGAGGGAGGCAGGGAGGGAGGAGTGTGGAATGAGAGTGAGAGCGGGTCTAGGGAAGTCCTGCGTTAGCACTTGGCCTCCAGCAGCCCTGCTGCTCTTTTGCCATCTGCTTGCCCTCTCCTCCTGGCCTCTCCTGGTAGTCTCCTATCCTATCACTGAGGATGCTTTGCTTACAAAGCTGGGTCTCCTTGCATGGAGAGGGAGTGGACCTCCCTCTGACCCATGCACTTTGCCCACCCGCACCCCCCATGAGCAACATGGCCAAGGAGAGCGAGCACAGCAGCAGCAGCCTTGAGGAGGAGCTAAGCATGGCCGAGTGCCTTCTCAGGGAAAAAGAGCAGGACTGGGTCAGGCTGGGCTGGGCTGTGGGATCCTGGTGCCCTGGGAGCTTGACGATGGGGCTGGGTGCTTGCCCTCCGCTGCCCATGACTCTGGGCAGCCCACGCTGCCATCTGAGTGGTCCTCTGTGTGGCCTGAGGGACAGCGAGGCTCCTCTGGTGGAAAAGGCTTTGGCGCTCACCCTGGTCTTGCCTACCTCTGCTAGAGACTTCCAGATCCCCCATTCCCTGGCCCCACACAGGAGGCGGAGAATGACGCTATTCTGTGTAGAAGCGTGGAGGAGAAAGTTTGCAGGAAGCAGTTTCCTTCAAGTCCAACTTCTGCTTCGACAGATCTCTGGAGAGGAGGAGGGGGTTTTGAGAGAACTGCATGAGGGAAGGCTGCCCCAACTAGCCAGCATCCTTACCATCACTCGATTGGAAATGGAGATTCCCTTTCAAGAAGGGCCTTCTGCAAAATCAGGGAGCACTGCTTCCCTGCCTCCTCCTCTTGTTCTCCAGAGATCTGTCAAGGCAGAGGTTGGACTCAGAGGAAACTGCTTCCTGCAAACTTTCTCCTCCGCACTTCCACACGCAAAGCATCGTCCTTCGCCTCCTGCTTTGCTGGGAGAAGTCACCAGATAGGGAAACACCAACAATGTCTGGGATTGGGAGAAGAACATCTCCTTTGGTGTGCTATGCAGGTGCACACAAGCACACACCTCATTCCAAGCTTGGAGACTTTTATCCACATCTGAGCTTGCAAATTGCCAATGATGCCTGGGCTTGGGGAAAAGGCCCTCTCCTTTTTCTGTCACTAAAAGTCCCCAAACTTAGAATGCCGTGTGTGCGTGTGCCCGCAAACCCACACACTCTTGGTTGCCAGCAATTTTGGGAGGCAAGGAACTTGTAGGGCACCAAATTGTCCTCATATCCAATTAGCAGGTGCAACTTGTTCTGTCTTGACCCAGCTGTCCCAAGTCAGCCATGCCCAGTGAGCGGAATTGAGCCACACCCACCCAGCCATGCCCATCCAGCCATGCCTACCTAGTCACAGTGACCTGGCTGTGACCACCCAGCAATGCCTACCCAGCCATGCTCACCTGGCTGCTGTGAGTCGTCATATTCTTATGGAACTGGCCCTTTGAGGGCAACCATAATGCTCAGTGAAATTGAGTTTGACACCCCTAGGGGTAGACATACCTGGTTCTCTTAACTGTTCATCATATAATTTAGCCTCCAGACTAACATCTTTGTTGCTCTTCTTTGCACTTTTTCTAGGGTTTCAACATCTTTTTGTATCATGGTGACTAGAATTGGATGCAATATTCCAAGTGTTATCTTACCAATACAATATTGTTGTTAGTTGCAAAATCGTGTCGGACCCATCACGACCCCATGGACAACTTTCCTCCAGGCCTTCCTGTCCTCTACCATCCTCTGGAGTCCATTTAAGCTCACGCCTATTGCTTCAGTGACTCCATCCAGCTACCTCGTTCTCTCTTGTCCCCTTCTTCTTTTGCCCTCAATCTTTCCCAGCATTAGGCTCTTCTCCAGTGAGTCCTTCCTTCTCATTAGGTCGCCAAAATATTTGAGTTTCATCTTCAGGATCTGGCCTTCTAAAGAGCAGTCAGGGTTGATCTCCTCTAGAACTGACCAGTTTGATCGCCTTGGGATTCTCAGGAGTCTTCTCCAGAACCATAGTTCAATGGCCTCAATTCTTTGGTGCTCAGCCTTTCTTATGGTCCAACTTTCACAGCCATACTGTCAGCCTTGGAAGCCATATTAGGCCAGAAGCACCAATGCTGCCACCTTCTCGTGTGTGGGAAAGTAGGAGGGGGTATTAAGGAGAGGGGTTGTTAGTAGACATAATAGCATTCTTCATGTTGGTCGAGTCAGGGTGATGCAGCATCTGGAGAAGGAGTGGTCAGGGGGCTGGATCGAGATGGAGCGGACATTGATTGGAGCATGTGACTGACTGGGGGGGAAAGGGAATGGTTTTGGGAGCTTTGACTTACTGAAGGAAAACCTGGGCTTTTCAGATTCGGGTTTTCCCAGATGTGTCAGTTTGCCTATTCTAGTAAAGAGAACTTTGGAAAATGTTTGCTTCCTCATTTTTACTTGGAGTTGGGGGTTTTCTGGAACGCAGACATTAACCTGAATCTCAAGAAAACCTAACAGCACCCCGTAAGGGGGCTGTTGGGGGTACTGAGCCCCAGCATCTACCTAAACCCCAGGTGGTACGAAGACTCAGTGAAGATGGAAGAGAAAGGAGAAATTGGAGAGGGGCCCGACGGGAGACCAGATGCTCAAGGAATTGCTGACCCCTTGCTTTCTCCTTCTGAAGAAATGGGACAAGCCATGGAGGCTGCAGAGGAAGCCCTTTGGCTGGGGGCTCGGCCCAAGGCGTCAGATTCCTGGAAGAGTTGCCAGTCCAACCCAGCTCCAGGAGGGGAAATGAAGTCACCCCGTGAGCCAGACTGGAGGATGGGGGCTGCTGTGGGATCCAGAGACTCTCAGGACTGGGACTGGGTGCAGCCAATTCAAAGCCAGTCCTTAACTGGGCTCCCTGAGTGTTTTGAGTGGATGGAAGTGGGGAATTACGCCCCCTCTTCCCAACCCCGTGAGGTGAGATGGAGACTAGTGCAACCTACATTCACCTTTCCTGATCCGGGACATGGAGGGAGAGATTAGTAGGGCGCTACCCCCCTACCCAGCCAAGGGCGAAATGAGAGGATTAGTGCAGCATGGCCATCCTGCAGCAGTGGGGCACCAGGCGCAACCGGCATATGAAATGCAGAAAACTCCTTTCAGGGCCCCTCACCAGCCTGCCTTCATGCTACCTCCTGCTGAGAGTATACTGCCCGGATGGGGGTTTTATCCCAGCCAGGGATGGGTCCAGTGCCAGTGGTATCCCGCGCCATCAGTTCCAAGCTTCCAGGGATCCCCATGGCTCCCCTCCTATGGTCCAATGATCCTGGCACCACAGAGGGGACTAATCCAGCAGCCAGCTGGAATGCCCCCCCTCCCTCCACCACAGCAAGTCCCACAGCAGCCGGCTGGAATGCAGAAACCAGGAGCAGCCCTGCAGCAAGTTCCATCCCAGCCAGCCATGGCCCTTCACCCGCGAGGCCAATGCCACCTCGCTTCAGAGCAACCTTTGATGGGATGCCGGCCAAACTAGCTTATTTCCTCAGCAGGGTCTGGGCTCATGTAGATCAGTACAGGGAGCAATATGAATCAGAACGGGACTTGATGTCGGCAATCTCAGATGGGATGAATGACTACCTGGATGAATGACTACCTTGGACTACCTGGGATACAGGATGTTGAGTTAGGGAATCGAAATGGACCCAGGGAAGGTGAGGGCAGTGCTGGACTGGCAGCCCCCATGTACCCGTAAGCAACTCCAAAGCTTCCTGGAGTTTGCAAACTTTTACAGACAATTCATCCAGGGGTGAAATGCTCCTGGTTAGGACCAGATCGCCTGATCCGGTAGCGACGGAGGCGGATGGTTCAGAGAACCAGTAGCAAAAATCCCTGCCCCCCACCCGCATGCCCAGCTGAGTCGCACAATCATCAGAGGCTTTTTTTTAATTTTTAAAAGCATTTTTTCTACAACCTCTTCGGCCAAAAAAATGGTTTTAAAAGTAAAAAAAAAAAAGCCTCTGATGATCGCACAGCTGGGATCAACAAAGGCTTTTAAAAGAAAAAAAAGTCTCTGCCGATCAGGCAACTCAGCTGGGATTGTCAGAGCCTTTTGCAAGCATTTTTGAATGCCGAAGAGGTTGTAGAAAAAATGCTTTTAAAAGTTTTTTTAAAAAAATTGGCCACGCTCACCCAGTCACATTACCCCCCACCACCACCACCAAGCCATGCCCACAGAACCAGTAGTAACAAATTTTAGATTTCACCACTGAATTCATCCCTTCCTTTGCTGAGGTCATACGCCCTTTGACAGAATTGCTAAAAACCGGCCCGTCTCCCACCAGGCCAAAACCTAGCCAACCTCTAGCTTGGACAATGGACTGTCAAAAATCCCTTGAATGGTTAAAACGCCTATTTGCAGTGGAGCCGATCCTACAGCACCCTGACCCAAATAAGCCCTTCGTGGTTCAGGTAGATGCAATTGATGTGGCAGTGGCTGCTGTTCTACTGCAAAGGGACGCCCAAAACAATCTAATGCTGAGTGCTTACGTATCGAGAAAGTTGACAGAAACTGAGTGCAGATGGGCGGTATGAGAGAAAGAGGCATTTGTGCTGCGATGGGCTCTCCTATCCTGGAGACACTTCCTAGAGGGGGTTAATGAGCCTTTTGAGGTGTGGACTGACCACAAGAATCTCGAGGCGCTGAAGACCCCAAGGAAACTTTCTCCCAAGCAGGTTCGTTGGGCTCAATATTTCAACCGCTTTAACTTTAACCTGAAATACATCCCGGGGGGTAAAAATCTTTTAGCTGACGCTCTCTCCCGTAAGCCCCAGTTTGACAGCTGACGGGAAGAGATAATTCATGCCATGATCTTGGAGACTCAACCAGCCACCCAAGCCCGCACCAGAGTGCAAATGCGCTAGGGTTCCAACCTACCCGAAGACAAGTTGACAGTGATGCTAAAAGCGGCACTCTCTACTGATTCCTGGTTCAAGGAGAACCAGGTGGACCTAACCCTAAGAGACAGGTTGGCATGGAAGGGGAGTAAACTTTATGTGCCCCGCAGCCTGCGACTCCTGGTGCTAAAGAGGAGTCATGATTCTCGACTAGGGGACCACTTTGGATTTTTAAAAACCCTCCATTTGACTAGGAGACAATTTTGGTGGCCTAAGATGAAAGCTGATGTGGAAGACTATGTGAAGAGCTGCGCCATCTGTGCCGCCATGAAATCCCAACCAGGGAAGCCCCCTGGACTACTCCAGGCTGTGGCCGAACCCACCAAGCCCTGGGAGGAGATTGTGATGGACTTCATAGTTGAGCTCCCTGACAGTGGGGGGTAACAGGGTTATTTGGACTGTCATTGATTTATTCTCCAAACAAGCACACTTCACTACCTGCAACGGACTACCCTCGGCCAAGAAGCTGGCAAAACTGTTTGTGAAACTCATCTACAGGCTACATGGAGTCCCAAGGAGAATAATATCGGACCATGGGGTTCAGTTTACCGCTAAGTTCTGGAGAGAGTTTCTATGATCCATTGGGTCATCCCAGGGACTTAGCATAGCTTTTCACCCATCGACTAATGGATTGGCTGAAAAATTGAACTCAATGGTGGAGCAATACATTAGGTGTTATGTAAATTATCAACAGGAAAACTGGGCGGACTTGCTACCGTTTGCAGAAGTGGCTTATTGCATTGTATTGTATTTTATTGAATAGCCCGAAGGCCTTTTCAAAAAAAAAAAAAAAAAAAAAAGGAAAAAGATAGAACAGACAGTTACAGAAATAACAATGTAAAAATATATGATATATGACATTAAAATTTAACAATATCGAAGTTCAATAACTAAATTTCCAAAACTAGATAACCCAAACGTCTTTCTTACAATCAATGAAATTCTTTTCAATATAACTGGCTCATATTACCGTCATCCTTTTAAGATAGCGAGTGATAGCCCTTACCAGGGGAGGAGAGTCTGCCTTCAATAGAAATGTTAATTTATGTCTTACATTCCAGTGGGCAAATTTATTTATAATTGGGGACAGATATTGTTTTCTTATTTCCTCATACAGCCTACATTCAAATATTATATGCGCCGTATCCTCCACGACATTTGCCCCACATATACATGTTCTTTTGTCATACAGGATTTTCTGGTAATGGCAGAATTTAACGTTGGTATCTAAAAGTTCAAATCTAAACTTGACAATTAGTTCTCTCTCCACTGATGGCATTTCTAGGTGTAAATATTTTTCCAGGGTGAAAGTTGTTTTAACTGCTGTCAGAAGCTTAAGGGAGTGATTAGTTGAAAAAGTTGCCATGTCCATTTGCCCATGTATATCTTTAATCCATTGCTTCAGTGTGTCGCACAACGGGAACCCTACGCCATATCGATTCAATATTTCCGACAGCCGAATTAGCCAGGAATACTTTTTTTTTATTGAAAAAGTTTTAAAAGTTTTACATACATTTTCTCCCCCCTCCCCAACCACCCCCCAACTTCCCAGAGCAAGTACAAAATAAAATACAGCTTAAATTCTCTAAATTAAACTCCATTTCACACTTATTATAATCATGATCATTAAACAAATAGATAAAAGGAAAGCAAGTCTTCTTTCTCCTTATTCCATCTAATTCAACAAAATTAATATCCATTTATAATTACAGCAATTAATAAAACAATTAAGTATTACCTAATCAAACCTATCATTACTCAATTTAGCTAATTGTTACTTAACAAATTATTAGGTCTATACAATTTAACAAAATACTTTATAACTTCTTTCATTTAAAACAAAACAACAACAACAACAACAAAAAAGGAAACCCTCACTCAAAAAACCCCAGATTTTAAAAAAATACTATATAAACTCTTCCGTCCTCCACTTTTAAACCATCAAGGTCCAATTATAATTAAAACACTTAATAAGAAATAATAATAATAATAATTTTTTAATTAATAATCAAACCTCTTATTAATTTATCAATACATATTAACAAACATCATTTAAGAACTTTATCAATCCTTTAAATTCTTCATACTAGATTGAACCAATTGCTAATCTTCTTGTCTTCACATCTTCCAACAGCATATAAAATATCTTCATTTGCGTCTACCCACCTAAATAAAAATTGCTTCTTTATATATAAAAAAAAGCCCCCCGAGTGACTTTGTAATTGTAATTATATTTGAAATGGTATCCATCAAATCCAGTCAAAAATTAGATTAATAAATTCATCAGACATATTAGGGAAACCACCAGATCAACTGCAATTGCCCTAGGTCCATAGTCCTTTTGCCTTATATTCATTACCATCAAGCAGGAGACTTCAATTTGCTATATTCAATAGAACTTCTGCGATTGCAATTAAGTCCAAATTTGTTACAGTCCTTAATAAAATAATCCAAATCATTCAAGTCAGGGCATATTTCACAGCCCAACACACCAGCATTGCTGTGATCTGTTTATTCTTCTCAAATATTCCAATACAGCCGTAGGTTGCCTCCTCATCGTCGCTCATCGCTTAGTTAACTGGCATTAAACTGCTGTCTGTTTTTTTTTCTTTTTCCAAAAAATTCAAAATCTTTAAACAGTTAAACAATACTTTTTAAGGACCATCATCTCATCAAGCAGGGTTATTTTCCATTTCTCCAGTCTTCCTTCTTTTCCTTTTTACGAACTTTCTTCTTAACTTTGATCCCTCTGCCTTTTTTAACTCCAGTAAAATTTTGCGGTTTTTGGGATTGCATATTATAAAATTTTTGCAGAAATGTAGCTTCTTCTGGAAACAACTCTTTAAATGCAGATTGAGTTTTATAAAAAAAAATTCGTGGAACCAAAATTTCATCAGCTTCCAACACTTCTTGCTCCTTATTCTGCACAGCATTCATCTTTCTCTCCTCAGTAAAAACTGCTATGATCTGTTGTTGTTTTTTTACATCTCCCAACTCTTCGTTCAATCCCCCACTGCTAGATTGCAACTCAGTATTTCCATGTATTTCATTGTTTCCAGCTTGAGAAGCTTGAAATATAGTATCAATTCTTTTCAATAAAGCAGAGGTAATTGAACTCAAAGCTTCCTCAAAATCAGACCATTGAGGCTTAAGTAACCCTCCTTTGCTTTCTTTGCTTTCAAAAAGCCCAGCCATCTTGCCCCCCTTCTTCCTTCCCTTCCAGAAGGACAGAAAAAAAAGGAAGAAAAAAGAAAAAAAGAGTTTCAAGAAGAAAAAAAAGAGGATTCTTTACAATTTGTAATTTGTATTGCTGCTTCAATTATTATTATTAAATCCTTTCTTGTTACATCCACTTTTCAAAAAGGAGTTTTACGTTTCAAACAGGGGCTTGTCAATAATTACTTTTAGCTTTCACTTCTTCACGCCCCGTTAAAACTCAAACGCCATCTTGCTTTCACTTTCAGCTTAGGAAGAATCTTTTAAAGAAAGTAAATCTTTGGAGTTAAAAGAAAAAAAAATACTTGCTGTTTCATTCATACTGCTTGTGCTCCGCCAGCTTGATTCAAAGAATATCTGTTTAAAGTTGGTGCTGGGATGGTAACGACATCTAGCTCTGCAAAGCAGAGGCATCCAGGGTCCGGAGTACTGACAGGCTTAACGGGGAGCTCTCATCTTCGAGCGCCAGATTATGGGTAAAATCTGGCACTCTCAGGGAGCTCTACCCCACCCGTCTACTCACTTTCCCCCCTCATACCAGGGGGAAAGTTTTCAAACCACAAGACAGCCGATAGTCGCTGTTCTTGCAGTTCTACGAAGCCTTGGGCTGGCGCTTCAAAAAGAAGCGTCCGGCAATGTCGCAGTCCCACCGGAAGTCCAGCCAGGAATACTTTTGAGGATTTGAAATCTGCTGTTCCTCTAGGCAGATTTTGGGAAGTCTACTGGCTTCCATCTGAGTCATTTTTAGCCAGTAGGCTACCGCCCTAGTGATTGTGTAGGTGTGCAGTGAAAAATGTCCCAATTCAGCTCTGACGGCTGCCGCCGAAGTGGAATTGTTTACCCCCAGCATCCTCCTTAACAAATTATTTTGAGTTCTCTCCAATATGGGGGCCTCTGTAAGACCCCAGATTTCAGCACCGTAGAGCATTATCGGAACAAGTTTAGCCTGAAAGACTTTACGTATTGGTAAAATCGAGGTTGGTTGAATACGTTTACTTAATTTGGATACAAGGCTTGCCCCAGCTCTGACCTTTTGAGAAAGGTATTGATGGTGCAGAGTCCAACCACCTGCACTGGAAAAAACAATTCCAAGATAGGTATATTGGGTAACTTGCTCAATCTTTGTGTCATTAATATGCCAATTATGCTTTTTATTCTTATTGCCAAAGACTAAAACTTTTGATTTAGCCACATTTATAGTCAAGTGGTTTGAAGTACAATAATGTGAAAGCTTGGCGAGAAGCCTCCTTATCCCTATTTGGGTTCTAGAAAACAGCACTAAATCATTGGCGTACATTAATACATTAATAAATCTTGAGCCTATTTGGGGGCTGTGCATTAGAAGATCTTCCAGCTGCGCTGGGATATCATTTATATAAAGGTTAAAAAGAGTAGGGCCCAGCAGGCAGCCCTGCCTCACTCCTCTGGTTGCTGGTATGCTGTTTGTTGAGGCCCAGTTTGCTGCATATCTGACTCTAATTGCCGTATTAGTATAGAGAATCCTGATCAACAAAATAAGTCTGGGATCCATCCCCATGACTTGTAGTTTCCTCCACAGATGATTCCTATCAATAGAATCAAATGCAGCAGTAAGGTCAATAAAGGCGGTATACAGCTTTTCCCCCTGGATCTTGTATTTATTAATTAAATGGGAAAGGACAAAGCAACTGTCAATGGTAGACCTACCCGATCTAAAACCTGCCTACTCATTTGCCAGAATTTCCTTATCCAAGCACCAGTCCTCTATTTTATTTAGCAAATGCTTCGTATACATTTTTGAAATTATATTGAGAAGGCTGATGGGTCAATAGTTAGATGGGGCGGCTCTGTCACCTTTCTTGAAAATTGGAAAAACTATAGCTAACCTCCACCCTTCAGGGATTATCCCTATTTTATCAATATAAGTAAATAGTGCTACCAGCACCGGTACCCAGAAATCAATGTTGGACCTAAAGAGTTCGGGAAGCAGCAAGTCCTCTCCGGGGGCCTTCCCTGCCTTTAAGGATTGGATTATATGTTTAACTTCAGCAGAGGTAACTGGAGTCCATTCTGGACATTTCCTTAATTCCTGCTGGAGAATATCCAGTTGCAAGACATTCGTTGTATTGTTACCGTCAAATAAAGCGAGATAGTGCTTCTCCCATTTTACTGCTGATATATCAGTGTCCATGAATGGGGAACGTTGTTTTAATATACCGGCTATCTTATGCCAAAAGATCATAGGGATCTGGGATTTCGCTGCCATTTCTACCTCTTTCCATATACTGGTGTTATAGCAACTTTTCTTGTTTTTCAGGAGGGATTTGTATGCTCTCCTGAGTTGAACCATATTTGAATAATCACCATCCTGTCTGGACCAGTTAACTTTCCTAACTGCAGCTCTTAGATTTACCCTCAACCTATGGCAATCGTCATCAAACCACTTTCTAGAGATCCCATCTACTTTACTAACATTCTGGATCATTAAGTTCTTAAGAGTAGAAGTTAGCTCTATATAAACTGATATTGGGGTGTTGTCTCCGGGCTTAGATTGGGAAATTTCCCTTGCTAGCTGTCTGGCTTCATCTGAGCCCAGATAAGTGGTCACAGATTCAACATCAAGTCTGTGCCAATATAACCTTTTGTAATTATAAACCTGGGCATTTACTAAGGTGTCAATTTCCTCTCTTAAATGAGGCCTAATTTCTGAAGAGAAATGAGACCAGAGCCGTGATGGGAAAGTGGTCACTTTCCTCTCTAAATATAGCTCTTACATCTGAAAAATGGTGTACTAAACTAGAGGAAGTGCAAATATAATCAATAGAGGTTGATGTTTTGTTAGACGAGAAAGTATAGGGATATAAATACCCATCACTCAAGCCACTAAGTACTTGCATATCATTCATAAACAGCAGAGAAATTAACTTCTGGGCATATTTATTGGCCCTCTTGTCCATTGAGGTCCAGGTGAATTCATTATAAAAGTATCCAGTTGGTTCCAGGCCTCGCTTAGCGTAGCTCTTCATTGAGGGGCCTAGTCTTGCGTTAGTATCTCCGGCTAATATAATTTTTGCTTGGGGAAAGCGTCCCTTTAAGGTAGCTAATACTGAATCTAATTCATCCCACAAATCCCTTCCTAGAAGGTGGAGTGAAAAAGGAGCAATATATACATTAATTAAGATTAAGTCCATCCCCCTGAACAAAAATCTAATAGGTAGAATATATTGGAATTGAGGGTCTGAAGAAATTTCTTCACCCTTCCATCCCGTATCCCTTTTGACCATCATGGTTAGGCCCCCAATTGCCCTCTCTCTTAAATTGACTTTGCCTGCCAGTTTATGCCATGAGGCAAAGCCCGGTAAGCTGATCTGTGGATCGTTAGTAGTCAGCGAGGTTTCTTGAAGGAGGATAAGATGATGTGTTGAAATCAGTTTTATAAGATCCATTCGGTTTGCAATGCCTTTTTAGCCAGCTATATTCTAGGACAGGAAGGAAAGGCTAGGGATATAAGAGTCCCTAGTTATTGGCCATTTGTTGTCTAGTCAATCACCCCGAGGCACTACTTCTTGTGCCTCTCTCTCCACCCTTCTGGTGGAGAGGGCCGGAGTTACTACCACCACCTTCTCTGGAGTGCTAAAGGAGTCAACAGTGGCGTCTGGTTGTTGTGGAAATGTCTCTCTTGTTCTTTTTTTTTTTTTATTGAAAAAGTTTTACAAATACAAATTTCCCCCCCTTTCCCCCCCCTTCCTAAACATTATAAAAATCAGGTTTATAACAATACAATACCCTACAAAAAACCCTCCCTAACCCTCCCCCACCACCCCTTTCCCTCCCCTCCCCCTTGACTTCCCCTATATGCAATACTAAAAATACCAAACAATGTCTATGTTATCATCCCTTCCATATCTTTTTCTCTATTCACTAACATTTATTAGTACAATCATCAATCCCCCTCAGCTGAAAGCTACATGATATTTTCTAGTCTGATATTTATTCTGTATATATTCAATCCATTTTTTCCATTCCTGTATATACTTCTCATGCGTCTGGTCTTTTAAAAAGGCTGAAACCTTCGCCATTTCCGCAAATCCAGCCATCTTCTGAATCCATTGGTCCACAGTTGGTAAGGCATCACTCTTCCAATATTGGGCAATCAGCAACCTAGCTGCAGTCACCATATACAAAATCAATTTTGTTTCACCCAGTGTAGAATCTTTAACTATACCCAGTAAAAATAATTGCGGAGAAAATTGTATTTTTTTCCTCATAACGTTTTGCATTACCCACCAAATTTTTATCCAAAAAGCCCTCACTTTCCTGCAAGTCCACCAGATATAATAATATGTAGCATCTAGACATTCACACCTCCAACATTTTGGTTGAACATTAGGGTACACACAAGACAGTTTCTTGGGATCTAAGTGCCATCTATAAAACATTTTATAAAAATTTTCTCGCAAATTTTGTGACTGTGTGAATTTAACATTCTGAACCCATATTTTTTCCCATGTTTCCATCATGACTGGTTGAGCAAAATTCTGTGCCCATTTAATCATACAATCTTTAACTAACTCATTTTCTGAATCCCTTTCTAACAAAACATTATAAACTCTCTTAATGTGCATTGGACCTATCTCTTTTATCTGTCTAACCAATTCTACTTCGTATTCCATTAAACCAGTTTGTTGATCTTCTTTCCATCTCATCTGTAGTTGACTGTACTGCAACCAAGTCAAAGAAGTCCCTTCTTCCAAGAGCATATCCAAAGTCTTCAACCGCCATCTGCCCCCTTCAGGATAAAGTAACTTTTTATATAAGAAACCCCCGAGTGACTTAATATTTGTATTCCACATGGTATCAGCAAGGTCCAGCCATAAAGGAATCTTATAATCCCATTTGATTTGGTGCTTCTTCCAGATTCTCATCAAGGCATTTCTAAGTAGATGACTGTTAAACACTTTATCCACTTTATTGTCATAAAATAAATATGCATGCCATCCCCAAACAAGGTCATGACTTTCTATGTTCAACAATCCAGTCTTAGTTTTTCCAAACCAATCACTTATTTGTATCAGTGCAGCTGCTTCATAATATAGTTGAAGGTTTGGAAGTCTAAGACCACCCCTCTCCCGAGTATCTTGCATTATTTTCAGTTTGACTCTTGGCTTTTTTTCATTCCAAACAAATTTATTAACTCCTTTTTGCCATTCTTGTAGTGGTTTATCTGACTTAAGCACCGGTATCATTTGAAATAAAAAAATAAATCTCGGTAAAACATTCATTTTTACTGCTGATATTCTTCCAAGTAAAGATAACTGCAGTTTCTTCCAGGTTTGCATGTCTTTTTTTATCTTTTGCCACAGAACCTCATAATTATTTTGAAACAGTTTTATATTTAAGTCTGCGATTTGTACTCCTAAATATTTAACCTTTGAGACAACTTCGAAGCCTGCCACTCTTTCAAGTTCCTTTTTCTTACTCTCAGTCAAATTTTTAACAATCATTTTGGGTTTTTTTTGGTTCAATCTAAAACCAGATACCATGCCATAATCTTCTATAATATCCTTCATCTGAATTATTGACTTCATCGGCTGTGATAGGGTAACAACCAGATCATCTGCAAATGCCCTAGTTCTATAGTCCTCTTGCCTTATAACTATTCCATTCAAAGATTTCGAGTCCCGTATTGCGTTCAATAAGATTTCTAGAGTTAAAATAAACAATAATGGGGATAATGGACAACCTTATTTTGTGCCTTTTTGTATATTAAAATTTGATGTTAGACATCCATTAATAATAAGTTGTGCAGATTGCTCATGATAAATCGCTCCAATCGCTTGTATAAATCGCTCCCCCACATCCATTTTTTCCAAAGTCTTAATTATAAAGTTCCAGTCAACTCGATCAAAGGCTTTTTCTGCATCCAAAAAAACCAGCGCTGCAGAGATCTGTTTATTCTTATCTAGATGGTCCAATAGATCTATAATTTGCCTGACATTCTCCTTCATATATCTGCCTTCAATAAATCCCACTTGGTCATGATGAATCACCTTTTGAATAACTGGCATCAATCTGTTGGCCAATACTTTTGCAAAGATTTTGTAATCTGTATTTAAAAGAGATATTGGTCTATAATTTTCTGGTTTCTTAAGACCTGATTCTTCTTTTGGTATCAGTGAGACAAAGGCTGTTTTCCACGAGGAAGGTATCTTACCTCCTAATTGTATATTACAAAACAAGTCTTTAAGATGTTCAATCATTTCCTCTTGTAAAGTTTTATAATAAACTGCAGTTAGGCCATCCGTCCCTGGCGCTTTAGCTGTTTTCAGTTGTTTTATAGCAAAACTAATCTCCTCAACTGTTATTAATTGTTCCAGATTTTCCTTTTGAACTGATGAGATCTTTGATACTCTCTTTTCGTCTAGGTATTTTTCTATAGAACTGTTCTGTATATTATCTTTAGCATATAATTTGGTATAATAATCCAAAAAGGCCTTTTTGATTGATTCTTGTTGGTATACTTCTTTACCATCATACTCAGTACTATCAATAATTCTTGTAGTTGCTTGTTTCCTCAGTGTATAAGCCAACCATCTGCCTGGTTTATTAGCATTAGTAAAAGTATTATGCTTTGCAAATTGTAAGTTAGTTGCTGTTTGATCTGCTATCAGCATTTGGAATTGATCCTTCAGAAGTTTTATAACTGTTTGCAACTGACCATCTGTTGGTTTTTGTATCAGTTGTTGTTCTTTCTCCTTTATCTCACTTTCCAACTGTAATCTCCTTTTCTGTTGATTCTGTCTGTATTTAGAATTCATTTGAATCAGTACACCCCGCATATATGCTTTGCCTGCGTCCCAGACTATTTCAATAGGGGTACCTTTATTCAAGTTCAATTCAAAAAACTCCTTTAAGTGTTTTTTAAGCTCACTTATGTTTTTTTCGTATCTAAATAAATTCTCATTTAGTCTCCAAGATCTTCTTTCTCTTTTTCCCATCTCGATTTCCATCCAGACCGGACTGTGGTCAGTCAAAGTCCTAGGAAATATCTTTGTCTTCTTTACTTTAGGAAGTAAATCTGTAGTTAACAAAAAGAAATCTATCCTGGAAAAGGATTTATGCCTATCCGAATAGAAAGTAAAATCCAGTTCATTTGGGTTGTGAACTCTCCAAATATCTTTCAGTTCCAAATCCTCTTGCATTTCAAAAAAAGCTTGTGGTAGTTTAATTCCTAATTTAGCTGTACTTTTTTAAAATCATTTTTGGGTTGGATTACTCCATTCCAGTCCCCCATTATTATGATAGATGTGTAGTTCCATTCCAGAATTTTTAAATGAAGCATCTTATAAAAATTTTCCTGTTGCTGGTTTGGAGCATATATTCCGACCAGCAACGTTAGACCATTACCTGTAATAAGTTCAATTGCAATATATCTTCCATATTCATCTGTTTCTATAACTTTAGCTGAAAGTCTTTTATTTATATAAACCACCACTCTATTCTTCTTTTCCAAATTTGAAGCAACAAATTGCATTCCCAATCTAGAGTTTATCAAATATTTCTGATCTTGCAATTTTATATGAGTTTCTTGCAAACAAATAATATCATTGTGAAATTGCTTCAAGTAATGAAATATCTTTCTTCTTTTTTGTGGGGAGTTCAGTCCATTTACATTCCAAGACAAAACTTTAAGTGCCATTTGATCCTGTCTGAAGTTTTGAGAGCAATTGCTGAAGATCCTTTTTTACAGAAGTAATCTTCGGTTTAGCTCCTCCCATGACTTCAGGTTGCTGTTTTGCTTTAGTTTTCTTTTCTCGTTGTGGTTTGTACAATTCCTGCTGCTGTGTTTCCTTCATTTGTTTGGACATCGCTCTAGTTATGCGTTGCTCTTCCAATTTAGATGTTCTCAATTCAAGATCCAGCGCCTCCTCTATAATAGTTTTAGATCCTCTTCCAAAGGAGAAATTTCCAAATTTCTCCTCTTCCAAAGGAGAAATTTCAAGTGGTGCAAAAGGATCAACCACAACACCACCAACCGCTCCCTGAGCCTCTCTTGCCTCCTTCTCAGACTGCTTTATTTGTTCTTCAGTTTCTTGTTCATACTCAGCTTGTAATTGTGTATCCTTATCTATTGGTGAAGATGTACGTGGAGGAGGAGATCCCGCTTTCAAAACATTATAATAAAATTCTTCTGCTTTTGCAATAGTATTAAGACGGTATCTAACTCCTCGAATCCTCAGTATTACACCTGCTGGAGCATCCCATCTGAATTGTATATTCTCTTTCTTCAATTCTGCTACCAAAAATCCATAATCCTTTCTATCTCTTAACATTTTGGGTGGTAGTTCTTTGAAGACTCCAATCTCAGCTCCATCAACTTGAACAGAAGTAACAAATGAACTTTGCAAAATATCATTTCTTATTCTTCTGTCTGTAAAATATATCACTACATCTCTAGGCAATTGCCTTTGTACTGCCACACGAGAATTAAATCTGTACACCTTGTCAATCTTGCACAGAACCTCACCAGGTTCTACCTTCAGCAAAACTGCTAAAGCATCAGCACAGACTTTTCTAAGATCTTCCCTGGTGTTCTCTTTTACTCCTCTAAGTCTAATAGCAAACTCCATTGATCGAAATTGCATCATGGTAA
This sequence comes from Ptyas mucosa, assembly GCA_012654045.1. NCBI lineage: Eukaryota > Metazoa > Chordata > Lepidosauria > Squamata > Colubridae > Ptyas > Ptyas mucosa. Next base: position 77,693 of record WNWU01013905.1, on the reverse strand, counting down.
TCTCATTTTCAATTTTTTGTGTTATTTCTTCGACATCAGCAATTCTTGAATCAGATACCTTAAATTTAGTATCCACCTCTAAAGCAAGATTATCCACTTTTTTATCAATCTGCAACACTACCTCAGACAGGCCTTTGACAACTGTTTGAATGTCTTTATTAACTGCTTCATATTTTTCTTGAATAATTCCTTTGACTTCCTGTTCTGATCTCTTAATTTCTTTAATAATAAGATCATAATGACTTTCTTCCTTTGTCTGAGTTTGCAGCTGCGCAGTTTGAGGCTGCTTCTGCTTATGTGTGGGGGAATCCCCCCCTGGTTGTTTTGTTGCCATTTTGCCTCTTAAAGATCTTCCTTTTACACAGATTCTAACAACTTTTCCCAAAAGATTCTCCAGATTCAATCAGGTCTATAAAAATCAGTTACTATTTTTATTTTATTTTATTTTTGTTACTTTTCTGCCTCTTCCAGCCGGATTTGTTACTTTAAAATGTAGCTGAATACACTGTTCAGATTACTTTCGCTTTCAGCTGCTCTCCGCTGAAAGCAAGCGCCATTTTTTTCTTTCCTCTTTCCCCCTCTCTCAGCTCCAAGTTTCTTTAAAGTTGCAGAGTACAGAAATCTTTAATACTTGCTGTTAAGTAGAAAATCCAGATTCTCCTTTATTTTGTTTGGTGATATGTCTGCTGCCGCTCTATCTTGCTCTGCATTAAGCAGAGTTTCCCGGTCGTCCGGAGCTTCAGCGGCTTGGATAGGGAGTCCCACCCTGTTAACTCCCCAGAAGCAATAAAACTTTCTGGGGGTCTCACAGGGGACTCTACCTGCAGCCACCGGCTCTCCTCACAAAATCTTCGTGATTCTGAGGTTTTCGAGCCGTTTCTGACCTCCGAAACGGCTCTTTGACAGGCGACAGGGCTGGCGGTCTTCAAAAGACCGTCAGTGATGGTCCGCGGCAGCACCGGAAGTCATGTCTCTCTTGTTCTTAAGGAAGGTGAGACAGGTGAGGGCAGTTGCACACCTGGGGGAGGGTGAACTTCTTCCACTACGTTCATAGTCTTTGTTTCTTTGAAAAGTCTTTTGCCTTCTCTTCTATCCCGCTGGACAGACTTAACAACTTTAAGCCTTGTCTGAATGTGCTTCCCCCCTTCTTCCAACTTGGACAGCCTTCCTGTTGAACTGTGGGCTTCTGCTAGTGAAGATCTTAACAAGTCAAATTCAGTTAACATCGACCTTTGCTCCTTTGGAGACAAGGAAACAAATATGCTGATTATAACATCATTGGGCTTATCAGTACTTGTCTTCATATATGGGATCTCCCTGGTCTGGTCTGCCTCCATAGTTTCTCTGGATTCTAGAGGAAAGACCCTGGAGGTAGCAGAGTAGTTCCTAGATACCATTTTTGATGCTTGGTTGAGTCCTTGTAAAAGCGGTTTAATAGACCCACTCGAGAAGACTGTTGTAGGAATGACTTCAAATCTGAGCAGGGATCCTTTTCTTTTCATTACGGCATTCAGAATAATATTGCTGTCAAAATGCAGTATTAGTCGAACACAGTTGCTATGCTGGGGAAGTTTTTCGTATCTGAGTAGATCTATTAATAAAGGATCAGATTTCAATAGCTGTGCAAGTGAGAGAATTATCCTTTCCTTTGAAGTCCATCGCCCTCTGTTGCATGGGATTTTCCTTATCCTTAAAGCAATTTGTTTCTTTAACAACCTTCTTCCTTGATGAGGGTTGACATCAGTACTTGCAATGCTTTGTTGTTTGGATTGAGATCTTAAACCCTTCCGCTCTCTCTGCTCATCATCAGGAAGGTGTGCAGTCTCACTTTCCTTAGCTGCAGGGTGAGGGCTGTTTAAAAATTGAAAAATCCTCTCAATGTCTCTTTTGAGCGATGTCAGTAAGTCATATATTGAAGCTACTGTATGCGCAGTTAACATGCTCTGAGTACAGACCATCTCTCTCAGGTCTGAATATGTTGGAACTTCTCTTGAACATCTAGAAGTAGGAGAGGGGATAGAGTTTGAAAAATCACCCATTCTAGCAGGCAAGTTTAAATCTGAAATCCAGGAAAAAAGCTCCCTTTCTGTATCTCCCTCTCCCAATGATACAGACGACGGAGACAAAGTTCGAAGTTCGAATTGCGGTTCTGGATTACACCTCTCCATAAAGTCGTCCAATTTAAACTGTTTAAGAGGCTTGGAGTAGTTAAACTCTGTCATAGATTTTGGGGAGAGAGAGTAAGATCTCTGCCTCTTACTTTTCTTTACCATTTTGGTAGGTAATTGGTCCAGTATCTCTCAGCGAAGTTAAATATCGCAACAATTTATCCTCCCTCAGCAATCGTAGTTAAAGTAGGCCTTAATGCTGGTCTCAGCCTAGGCACTACGGAGGTAAAAACCAATCTCCTCTCCAAACAGTGGCTTCTCTTCCACTCCCACTTCTTTGTTATCTTCTATTTTCAGAATTGTTTAAATTGTTTAAATTATTTCACGGAGGCAATATGTGGGAGAAAGAAACTAAAAAGCTGATAAAGTTTCATTAAAAGCAGGCCTACCGGGAGCGTCTGCAGCCAGCGCATGAGTATGAAGCAGAGAAGCCAGACCCATGTGCTTATATAAAGTCCAGTATAGATTAAAAATAGATTAAAAATGAGTTAAAAATATAAAAATATTTATATATACATTAAAAAAAGAAAAACCTAATTTACTTTTGGAAGAGCTCCTTCCAGCCGTTGCTGCCTGTCCTCCATCTTAGCTCCTCCCCCCCAGAAGTGGCTTAAAATAATGCAGTGCACAGCAGTACTGGGTTGACTCCTTTTCAGATAACTACGGGCATGGATTTTGTGCCGATGCCTGAGTTGCCTAGAGAGCCACCCACTTCTATGTCCCTAACGGAATGAATGACCTTGTTGAAAAAGGGTTGGGAGAATACTAAGAAAGCTTTAGCTGTATCAGTGGAAAAATATAAGGCCCGGGCTGACAAATGCCGGTCTCTCCAACCACCTTTCCGAATAGGCGATAAGGTGTATTTGTCAACCAAGTACCTAAGATTGAGGTTACCCAGCAAGAAGTTTGGATCCAAATTCATAGGTCCCTTACCTATAGTGAAAGTTATTAACCCAGTGACTGTCCAACTTAGACTCCCTCGCATATTAGGGAAAGTACATCCCGTTTTCCACAGTAGCTTATTGACACCGGCCAGAAAATCTAACCTAAGACCCTTGCCAGCTGCTCCACCCCCTCCTTTGGTTGTGCAAGGGGAGACTCATTATGAGGTGAAGAAAATCCTGGACTCTATACAGGACTCTATATGTAGAGTCTATACAGGGGTCGCTTACAATATTTGGTACATTGGAAAGGTTACCCTTTGGCTGAAGCTACTTGGGTGAAGAGTTGGGATGTAAATGCTGATGCTCTAATGAAACAATTTCATGATAAGTTTCCTGAGAAACCCAAAGGTTCCTCTGGGGGAGGGGAGAGGGGGCTAAGGGGTCTGGTGCATGGTATGTTTCTTTTCTGTTTTGTTCGCTTTGTTTTTCAGGAGGTGGTTCTTTTTGCAGGGGGGGTACGCCTGTCAGCCTTGGAAGCCATATTAGACCAGAAGCTCCAATGCTGCCACCTTCTCGTGTGTGGGAAAGTACGAGGGGGGGGATTAAGGAGAGGGGTTGTTAGTAGACATAACAGCATTCTTTCTGTTGGCCGAGGTCAGGGTGATCCAGCATCTGGAGAAGGAGTGGTCACGGGGCTGGATCGAGATGGAGCGGACGTTGATTGGAGCATGTGACCGATTGGGGGAAAAAGGGGATGGTTTTGGGAGCTTTGACTTACTGAAGGAAAACCCAGGCTTTTCAGATTCGGGTTTTCCCAGATGTGCCATTGCCTATTCTAGTAAAGAGAACTTTGGAAAATGTTTGCTTCCGCGTCTTTACTTGGAGTTGGGGTTTTTCTGGAATGCTGACACATACATCGCAACTGGGAAAACCATAGCCTTGACTATACACACCTTTGTTGACAGGGTGATGTCTCTCTCCTTCTTCACCCACATCAAGAGCTCTTTAGTTCCTCTTCACTTTCTGCCATTTAGAGTGGTATCATCTGCATATCTGAGGTTGTTGATATTTCTCCCGGCAATCTTAACTCCAACTTTTGATTCATCTATCCCCACCTTTCTCATGATGTACTCTGCATATAAGTTAAATAGGCAGGGCAACAGTATACAGCCTTGTTGGACTCCTTTCCCAATTTTGAACCAATCAGTGTTTCCGTGTCCAGTTCTCACTGTTGCTTCTTGACCCGCATATAGGTTTCTCAAGATACAAATAAGATGCAGTATACAGCTGTACTATCACTTCTTAGGACATTGATGCCGTCCCTCGATGCATCTTAGGACTTCATTAGCTTTTTTGGCAGCTGCCACACACTCCTGGTTCATATTTAAGTGGTGATCCACAAAGACACTTAGATCCCTTTCATTGTTAATGCTGCTGAACCAAGTACCACTTATTCTATACCTATGCATTTGGTTTTTCTGCCTACATGCAGGATCTTAGTTTTCTCGCCACTAAACTGCATCATGCTGGCTAGAGCTCAATGTTTAAATCTGTCAAGAACAGGGATGATATTCACTTACCTTCACTTCGGCCTTCCGCACATGCACAGAGCATCAAAAACGCGGATAAATGGGATGTGATTACATCTGGGTGAGTGGATGGAGTCAGCTGCAGCCGCTGCTACTGGTTCACCCAAATCTTATAGAACGGCTGAATGCCACCTCTGGTCAAGTTCCTTTTGAATCTTGAGTCTACCTTCCAAAGTGTTAGCAATTCCCCCCAGCTTGATGTCATCTGCAAATTTGATGCGTTCTCCTTCTATCCAGGGGTGAAATCTACTTACCTTCTCTACCGGTTCAGAAATGGGAGTGTGCTATGTGTGGTTGCTATGCACACGTGCACCTCCTGCACATGCGTAGAGCCTCCTGTGCAGAGGATCAAAAACAGGACATAATGATGTCCCAGCGGGTGGGAAGAGCCCCCCGCCACCAGCGCTACCAGTTCGCCCAAGCCGGTTAGATCTGGCCAGATTTCACCACTGCTTCTATCCCTTCATCTAAGTCATTTATGAAGATACTGAAGAGCACTAGGCCCAAGACAGAATCATGAGTTACCCACTGCATGATTCCCTCATGTAAATGTATAATAATTTATTGTATTATACTGTTCTGAATTGTAGTATTAACTGTGAGTGGATATACTGTTTTTACTGCAAGCCTTGCATGCTTCTCTAGTGTAAACAGTTTGGTTGCATATATGTTCTCAATGACACATGTTTTATTCTGGGGAACCAGAGAATCTGTTTATGTATGCATTCATAGTCAGTGTTTCATATCAATATGTGGCTATCAATAGATGTGAAGATTGTTCAAGCCTTGGTATGACATGAAAGTAAAGAATAAACAGAGTTCTTGAAAGGTTTGGGACAACCTTATACAATAATAACCTTATTATTTTTTCTCATCCATTATCAGTTGACAGGCTATAATTTTGTATCTAGAACTTTAGACAAAAATTATTTGAAAAGCCTGAGAGTATTTATGAGGGATATTTCTTGCCAATTAATGCACCAGTTACTTGATATACTAAAATCAGAGAACTGTAAAATTGTATGGTCAGTAAGTCTTGCATCATTTAAACATATTGTATGTATGAAAAATATGTTTGTATGAAAAATATGTTTTTATCTGTAACACTGTAGGAAGAGGTAATGTTTTTATTAACACTGCAGTACAAAATATCCAAAATATTGCATATTTTGTACTGCAGTGTTTATCTAAACCACAGTTACCAAAATTCTGGAGAGATTTCAGTTATTTGTAAATTTCTGGCATCTATTCTTTTCTTGTTCTTTTTCTTTAAATTTGGTTTTGTATTAAATGGATATGGTGTGATTTACAATTAGCTTGTAAACTATTCTTAGTATAATTTAGTCCTTAGTCCATGGAAGGTCACTGCTCCTAAGATTGATGGATGTGAGGCCCTCCTCATGAGGTGGGTCCCATATGGTCAGTTGGGCCTGTTGATTGCGTACCTGTTTCCCAGCTGCATATCAACAGCCCTGCCCAGGCTACTTGACGCCCTCTCGGGGCTGGTGGTGGAGTTTCCCAGACTTATTGTTCTGGGGGACTTCAATCTGCCATCCCTGGGTGTGGCGTCGGGTTTGGCTTGGGAGTTCATGGGTTCCATGGCAGCTATTGACCTGACTCAGATTATCCAGGGCCCGACTCATGGGGCACATGCCCGATTTTGTTTTTGTCTCAGAGCAGTGGCAAGATGGGTTCGGTGGGGGATCGCCTTCCATTTATCCCCTGTCATGGACCAACCACTATCTCCTTCGGCTAGGCTTCCTGTTCTGTCCCCGTCTCCCACACGCACAAACACCCACCCCAAAGGGTTAAATAATTGTTTCAAAATAGTCAAAGGTTGGTTATCAAAACTTGGCAGCAACGCAGCAGCTGCCTGCCAAGAACTTTTACTCCAAGAAGGAGGGGTTGTTCCTCCACCAGATAACACCAAAAATACAGACAGTTTGAAGTAGTCCAGCAACAGAAATCCACAACAGATGAGGCGTTGTTCGTCCCAAAAGTGCAAGTGACTCGCCAGAGTTTTTGCTTTGACTGTCACAGAGCTGGAATGGCCATCACCCTCCCTTATATAGCCTGTGGGGTGTGGTCCAGTGACTCAGCTCAATCTCTGGCACGCCTCCTCATCTGCTGTGACCGTATAGCACGCCGACGCTGGCATGGATCCAGCCACAACTTGTCTCCCTCATCACTCTCTGACAGATCGGAGACACCTGGCTCCTGGCCAATCTCCTCTCCTTCGGCCGACACCTGAGGAATTGCCAGAGAGGAGGGGCTGGGAGAGGGAGCCTGGCCGGCTCCCTTCCTTCATGTTCGGAGCCTTCTTCCTCCAATACGATGGGCTCAGGGGTCGGAGCCACAACACTTCCATTACACCGCCCCTCCTCGCTGGGAGGCGGAACCAACCATCTGGTTCCGCCCCAGGTGCCTGATGGACCCCAAGACATTCCAGAAGGAGCTTGGGATGATCCCTCTCTCTCTCCCCCATGCCCCGGCCATGACCCTGGTGGAGACCTGAGAAGAGGCTGCTGCCAGGGCTCTGGACTGGGTCATTCCTTTGCGGCCTCTGACCCACCACGGACCCCAGTTGGCTCCCTGGTTTACTGAGGAGCTCCAGGGGTTGAAGTGGCATAGACGAGGCCTAGAGAGCTGTTGGAGAGCCAGCCATTCCGAATCTGACTGATTTCAGTTAAGGTCGGCCACACGGGCCTGGTGGAGTTGCCAGCAGCAAAGCGCCGCTATTTCGCCGATGTCATCGCGTCCACAGAGAATAGCCTGGCTGCCCTGTTCAGGGTGTCCTGCTCCCTCTTAAATCAGAAGGTGAGGGAAGATCCTTTACAGGGATGAGCCAAGGAGTTTGGTCAGCACCTGTCAGACAAAATAGCTCAGATTCGGGACAGCTTGGACTCTAACTGGACAGAGTCAGACGGGGGTGAGACAGTGGGTCCTGTGCTTTGGGAAGAGTTTAATTCTGTTACCCCAGAGGAAGCGGACAGGATCATGGGGAAGCTGAGTGCGGCCACCTGTGTGTTGTACCCGTGTCCCTCCTAGCTAGTTTATTCAGCCCAGGAGGTGACACGAGGCTGGATCCAGGCAGTGATTGTGGCTTCTTTGAGGGAGGGAAACTTCCCGACCGCCTTGAAGGAGGCAGTGGTGAGGCCCCTCCTCAAGTGGCTGGCCTCGGATCCAGCTGTATTAAGTCATTTTCGTCCAGTCTCCAACCTTCGCTTTTTAGCGAAGGTTGTCGAGAATGTGGTGGCACGTCAGCTCCCACTGGTCCTGGATGAAGCGGATTACCTCAACCCATACCAATCGGGTTTCAGGCCCGGGTACAGCATGGAGACGGCATTGGTCACGCTGGTGGATGATCTCTGGAGGGCCCGGGACAGAGGTTATTCCTCTGTTCTGGTCCTATTGGATTTTTGGCGGCATTTGATACCGTCGACCACGGTATCTTGCTGCGTCACCTTGAGGGGCTGGGAGTGGGAGGCACTGTTCTACAGTGGTTCTCCTTCTACCTCTCGGGTCGAACGCAAGCGGTGTTGGCAGGGGGGCAGAGATCGACCTTGAGGCCCCTCATTTGTGGGGTGCCCCAGGGTTTGGTCCTCTCGCCCCTCCTGTTCAACTTCTATATGAAACCGCTAGGGGAGATCATCCGTGGTTTTGGGGTGAGGTATCATCAGTACGCTGATAATACTCAGCTCTTTATTTCCACCCCGAATCAACCCAGTGATGCCCTCAATGTGATGGCCTGATGCCTGGAAGCGGTATGGGTCTGGATGGGTAGAAACAGACTGCAACTCAACCCAGCCAAGACTGAGTGGCTGTGGGTACCAGCATGTCGGTTCAGTGGAGAGGTACCATTGCTGACTATAGGGGGTGAAGTTTTGCCCCCTGTAGACAGAGTGCACAACTTGGGCATCCTCCTCGATTCACGGTTGAGCTTAGAAGACCAGATAACGACCGTTACCAGGGGGACATTCGCCCAGATACGTCTGGTGCGCCAGTTGCGTCCCTACTTGGACCGAGATGCCCTACGCACAGTTACTCATGTGCTGGTCACCTCATGGATTGACTACTGCAATGCTCTCTACATGGGGCTGCCCTTGAGGACCACTCGGAGGCTTCAGCTGGTGCAAAATGCAGCCGTGTGGGTTGTGATGGGAGAATCCCGATACTCCCATGTTACATCCCTCCTGCATGGTTTGCATTGGTTACCAGTTGCCCTCCGGGTGAGATTCAAGGTGCTGGTGATGACCTATAAAGCCCTACATGGCTTAGGACCAGGATATTTGGTGGACCACTTACAGCCAGCAACGATATCCCATCACCCGGTTCGCACCCATAGAGAGGGCCTACTCAGGATGCCGTCGGCTAGACAGTGGCAGCTGGCAGCCCCCAGGGGTAGAGCCTTCTCGGTGGGTGCGCCCACCCTCTGGAGTCAACTCCCCTTGGAGCTCCGATTAGCGCCTGACCTTTGCACCTTCAGCCGTGAATTAAAAACTTGGCTTTTCAAATCCCTTGACCTGGATTGACGATGCGGGTTTTTAAGGGTTAATTTTAAATTTTTTAGATTTTAGACTTTATTTTGTATTGTGGCTTGTGTTTTTATTATTATTAGCCGCACTGAGTCCATTGTGAGATAGGGCGGCATATAAGCCGAATTAAATAAATACATACATACATACATACATACATACATACATACATACATACATACATAAATTGATCTCATGATCTGATCTAATTTGTCAAAAAGTACAGGAAGAATTAGAAGCATCATTTAAGTATTTAACTGATATAACATATAGAATATACTATATTCAAATTTATTTAAACATGAACTGAAAATGAATGGTTTATACATGGTAATTATCAAATCAATACATTTTCATAAATATATTCTGATATATAACATTTTACTGCTAATTTGCTGCTAATTTTTAAAATACAAATTATTCATATTTTTTATTGCAATATTTTGTACTGCAGTGTTAATAAAAGCAATACTTACACACCATACAATTTTAAAGTTCCCTCATTTTAGTACATTACATTTAGTACACTGGCGCAATAATTGGCAAGTAATATCCCTCATAAATACTCTCATGCTTTTCAATTAATTTTTGTCTAAAGTTCTAGATACAAGATTATAGACTGTCAACGGACAATGGATGAGAAAAATTAATAAATCGTCTTCTAAATAGTATGGACACTTAAGAAAAATTGGGCAGCCAATTTAGCACAGCATGAACTGGGGAGGAACCTTTTGTACTGTTGTTGTGCCACTAATGTTGTCTGGGCCTTTATTAATGGTGCTTGGCTGCTACTGACAGTTTGTTGCTACTGGCAACTTTCTTCATTAAAATTAAATTCAGTATCAGATCCCATTAGCTACACTCCGAGTAACTTAGATGAGTGCATAGATTTCTATTTCTGTGTGTGTATATATGCATTCACACATACATGCATATATCCCTAATTATAATTATATACATGCTAACAGTGCACATAAGCATTCTTAAATCAGTTTGTTCAGTACATGTCAAAAATACAAGATGTATGCCTTCTGTATTGCTGCTTTTTAAAAGATATACAATAATTAAATGTGCAATGTAAGCTATTTGAGTAGATATTGCTCTTTATAATTAAATCCCACCCACTACCCGACCTGAGCTATATAATAGTTTTGTGTGGTTGGATAAATGCATGATATATATGAAGATCTTTTGCATTTTGTGTTGTGCTTTTTCACTTCTTTCTCCTTTCTTCTTTTGGAACAAAGAACATAATTATGTGTTGGCTGTCTTTTACAGGAAAAAGTGAATGTTCTAATGCAGGCCTGTCAAACTCGTGGCCCACAGGCCAGATGCGTCATGCACTGGTCATGCCCATATCCAGTTTAGTGAAGGGGAAAAAAAAATCATGATACATCACATGACGCTGCCATGACGACATGAGTTTGACACCCACGTTCTTTTTTCCTCCAAGTTTTTGATTTTATTTTATATATATGTATCTATGCATGAACAGTGTGGCACCTGGGTGTCATACATTCTAATACAAATAAAATTAGTAATTAATCATCGTTATTGCATTCAACTAACCATATTTCTAATAATAATACACATTTATATTAAATTGCAATCTGTCATTATTCAATTATTCCATGTTTTCTCTTGTTACTGCTTTTATTTTATTATATAAAAGTGTATACAATAATATTTCCCCCTTCTCTTATTTCTATCTCTTATTCTAGCTTTTAATCATGTCACCCTTTATTAATAAACATATTCTTTTTATCCTACCTAACTTCTAGTCATGTCACCTATCTGAAAAAGAAGAGAAAGAGAGAAAAAGAAAAGCAAATCAGAACAACAAAAAAGAAATCATCTATCTATCATCTCTTGCCCGCTTCAATACTTTAATTGCTATGCTTTTTTTTTCACTTGCCTCCCATATTCCTCTCTTGGATCTTTATCTCTGTCTGCATCTACTTCTTAGCTGTTCAATCTAGATATTTCTCCCACCTCTACCCTCTTCCACTGCTTAATTTCCACAATTTTTACCAAGGCCCCCATCTCCCTTTCAAAATTATCTTCCTGTATCTCCAATTCTCTTTTCAACTCTCTTAATATATTTCCCCCCTGATTTAATTCATCAGTCACTGTTATTTTCATTGTTATCTCCTCCTTGTCGTCTTCTTTTGTTCTCTGGTTCTTCGACTCAATCTTTTCCTCCATTTCTTTCTCCATTTCTTGGTTGGCTCCTCCCTGAGTCTTTACTCATCATCTCTCATACAGTATTTTCCATTTTTTCTGTAATCTCCTTAAATTCTTTCTCCATGATGTCCTTTGTGTTTTGAAAAAATAACACTATCTCCTTCAAAGTTCCACTCATTTCTTCTTTATAAAGCATCTTATTTTATTTTTAAAAATTCAACTTTCATCCAACTCCAAGAACTATTTATTCAGTCCATAAGGTGCCCTTCAAGGAGTGCACTAATCACAGTTCTTTATATCCCATAAGTAAACAATCAGTTCCATTTAAGTAGTTCCAGAGATCATTAAAAGGATGATAAAGGGGTCCCTCTAATTAAATAACTTCTGTGTTTTCTTATTAAAGTCTCCAGTAGTCATGGGGTAGTTAGGTAGGTAGTTAGGAATAATCCAGTAAATATTTTCACAGTCCTTCATATAAGTATTCCCAGACTTGTAAATTTTCCTTTCATCAGCAGGTGGTGCTCTCAACTTAAATGTCAGTATTGCCACTAGTCAATCGTCATTTTAGTTGTGAATCAATTATAAAAGCAGAATAAGTTTTGTAAGTAAACAATTCTAGCATTTTAAAATGCCTTCCCAGTATCATGTCTTCTCAGTTTAAGAGTCTAATTTTTTGAATATTTCAAAACTTATTATTTTTCTCTCTTATGACTTTCCCTTTCGGTCTGGTATTTTCTCAGAATGCTTAAATGCCGCTTTAACAAATACTTCTGAGCAATTAGTTCTACATTATTCCTTGGGGTTAAGCTTTAAGCAAAAAAAGAAAAATCCTCTCCCCCAATTCTAGTCCCTCTTCACCTACTTCGTTCCAGCACCAGTCTTAGTTGTTCCTCAGTTGTCAGATAACAGGGCCCCAAGCCATGTAGGACTTTAAAGGTGACAACCAGCACCTTGAGTTGGACCCAGAAGCAAATTGGCAAACAATGTGGTTCTCGCAGAAGATGTCACGTGTGCATGCTTAGGCCTGCACAAAACCATGTGGGTGGCTGCATTTTGAACCAATTGAAAGATACTTTTCAAGGGCAGCCCCCATGTAGAGCATGTTACAGTAATCAAAGGCAGGAGGCAACTAGGGCACAAGTGATTGTGAGCAGGGATTATTGGTCCAGGAAAGGGACAATACCTAGAGCCATTCTGTCTTGCAAAGATTCAGTAGATGTAGATGTTAAACAGAAGTGGAGAAGTACCAAGGCCTGTGGAACCAACATATCAGTGGATGAGGGCTGGGCCTCTTGCTTCATATCAACACTGACTGAGAATGATCTCAAGGAAAGGAAGTGAACCAGGACAACACAGAGCCCCCCAATCCCTGTAGCCACTCCAAAAGGATATCCCGGTTGATGGTATTGAAGGCTGCTGAGAGGTCAAGTAAAGCAAAGGTAAAAGCACTACGGCCATCAGAGATCGTCAAAAAACACAACAAATGCCATTTCTGTCCCATATCGGCCTGAACCCTGACTGGTAAGGGTCTAGATCAGTGGTGAAATCCTCCTTGGTTTGCCACTAGTTTGCTGCCTGCGCATGCGCGGTGCATGCCAAATGCATGCCGTGTACAGTGCGCACCAAATGTGTGCTTTGTGTGGAAAAAGGAGGCTTAAGAAGGTAAGTAGAACAGTGAGGGGTGGAACAGCTGTGCCGCGTGATTTAAATTCACTAGAAAGCAGGGAATCCTGCCTTCTAGCGAATTTAAATCACGCAGCACAGCTGATCATCGGAAATGCCATTTTGGATGAACCGATAGCATTTTTTTAGCTTTTATTACTACCGGTTTGCCTGAACTGATGCAAACCGGTAGCATTTCACCCCTGGTCTAGATAATCCATTTCATTCAGGAATCTCTGGAATTGCCATGCAACCACCTTCTCAATCATCTTCCTCCAAAAGGGAAGATTGGAGATAGATAGAAAATTATCCAACATCTAGTAATGTAAAATCTTCTTAATGGCTTCTTAAAGAAAGCGCAGACCACAACCTTCTTAAAATGCTGGGGCACCACCCCCTCCTGCAGGGAAGCATTAATCACCACCAGAACCCACCTGCATGCAATTCCTAAATAGCTTTCACAAGCCAGGAGGGGCATAGATCTAAAACATAGATTTTTGTGCTCATACTCCCTAGGACCCTATCCACTTCCTCAGAAGCACTGGGATCAAATCATTCCCAGATGGACAGGCCCATGGAAGTTTTGGTTTCCATGGAATCTCAAGCTACCTCTGACCCCCTCCCCCGAGGATGGCAGGTTGAAATCCCCCAGAACTACAGCCCTGAGAAACTCCATTGCCAGTTCTACGGTGGGGTTCAGGAGCCTGGATAGGAAAGCTACCACACAGCAGAGAGGCTGTTATGGCAGCAGCAATGCCAACTGATCCCTTGAGCCAAAGTAAGAACAAGTGTCTCACAGCTGGGAACTTATGGAGCCATGACTCTGGAAGCTACCAGAGATTTCCTGATGACAACACCACACTCCCTCTCCAGCCCTGAAATTTAAGCTGGTGCCATATTCAAAAACCCACTGGGCACATTTCTAAGAAAGCAACACCTCCTGGGCCCAGCCAGATCTCAGTGATGTAAGCCAGATCAGCCTTCTCTACAAGAATCGAATCAGCAATAATGCAAGCCTTATAACAGGCTGATCTGACATTTAAAAGCAGCAGCCTAAAATCCAGGCCCTCACAGATCTGCTGACCAGGTAAGTAAGATGAATGCAAGGGGGTGGAATACAAGATCGGTATTCTAAATACCAAGATCGTGTTCCCCACGAGTGGTTTCCCCCTTACCTCTCATATCTCCCATTACCTGACACCACTGAAATACACTGCCCTACCCTACCTTCCCCACTAACCATTCCATCTCCCATCTTCAACACTTTCTTTTTGATCTAAAATCAATTGATCATCCCCTTCCTCACTGCAGCAGAGAAGTCACATCCAGCACCCCCAGCACACTTATTATATATCCACTCAATTCACAGACAACACCCTGCCCAGTCGCTCTGATACACCAAGCAAGGAATCACCTCCCCCTCCCCCCAAGCTCTCAGTATAAGAAAAGCATTTCCTTGAAAATGGTGAGGTTAACCATCAGAAGTGTCTGTTTCCAAACTAAGGTAGTGAACAGGCAGAGCTAATCTGGTAAAGATTTTAAACTTTTAAGAAAGGAGGTGTTAACAGCAGAAGTTGACAGAGAAAGCAATTCTCCAGAAGGAATATAGTTCAACAAAGGAGGATGCCAAAGGTCAAAAATAACTACACTGAAGGCAGAACAAGAAGCAATGGATGGAAACTAATCAAGGAGAGAACAAACTTAGAAATAAGGAGAGATTTCCTGCCAGTGAGAACATTTAGTGGAACAACTTGCCTTCAGAAGTTGTGGATGCTCCATCATTGAGGTTTGTAAGAAGAGATTGGACAGCAATTTGTCTGAAATGGTATACGGTTTCCTGCTTGATCAGGAGGTTGGACTAGAGGACCTCCAATGTCCCTTCCAAGGCCGTTCTGTAATTTTGTTAACTACTAGAAGGCAAAAACATAGGAGATATTTTGCATCACTGGAATTGAGATAAATCTTTTAGGCTCTTGAAGAAAGAAAAGTCCGGGGGGGAGGGGGATTTCTGTGGAATGGGAGACAAGATGCTGGATTCGTGAAGAGTAAGAAGAATACAATTGCACTTTATAAGAAGGCAAAGAGGTGAATCATAGTAGTTAGTCACTTACTGCTATAAGGAACAGAAACAAATATCTTCTAACTATATTCATAATGTGCTGGCTGAAATATGCTGTCTGCCAAGGGGCAAGTATAAGGGATATGTCAAAATAGCTTCCACGTCAGATAGAGATAGAGATGATAGAGATAGAGATGATAGAGATAGAGATAGAGATAGAGATAGAGATAGAGATAGAGATAG
>WNWU01013905.1:20367-62359 GCA_012654045.1 Ptyas mucosa | reverse complement strand
GATAGAGATAGAGATAGAGATAGAGATAGAGATAGAGATAGAGATAGAGATAGAGATAGAGATAGAGATAGTGTTAGATATAGAGATAGGCAGTGGTAGGAATCAGCCGGTTTTCACGATTCAATAGAACCGGTAGCTAATTTTTTGTGCAGTTTGTCAAACTGGCTAAATGCCACGCCTTGCCCCTCCCTGCCCAGCCCCTCGCCTCAGATGAGGCTGATGTGTCCGACAATGGCTTTGACTGGGCTTCCAGCGCTGGTCGAGGCTGAGGAGATGGTGTCTGATCGGCCCCAAAAAGCAGGGCTTGCTTGGGAATTGGAGGCAGCAGCTGCGACAGTTTTGGGACTCCCAAGCAGCTCCTCAAGCCGGGCTTCGCACGTCTTCAGGAACCTCTCTGGTCGCCCAAGACTGTGTCTCTGGGCACCAACGCTGCCTCAGGTACTGTGCTCAATCTTTTCATTGCTGTTGCCCTCCTGGTTCCCCTTCGCTCCCAGCATCCAGTTTCTGGTTTGGTGGAGGAATGGGGGTAGCTCAGCCCGATCTCATCTCCAGGCTGATGAGGCTGGGCTGCTGGGAACCATTTCCTGCTTGCCTCTCTCCCCGGGAGGCCACACGCCTGCATTACCTGGGAGGCAGCATACCCACCTGACCAGTGTCAGAAGAAAGCATTCCCTGTGAGACAGAAGTTTTGTCTAGAAGGAAGCATTTAAAAGAAAAAAAGTCTCTGCCAATCAGGCAACTCAGCTGGGATTGTCAGAGCCTTTTGAAAGCATTTTTTAAACAACCTCTTCGCTGAAGAGGTTGTAGAAAAAATGGTTTTAAAAGTAAAAAAAAAAAAAATTGGCCATGCCCACCCAGTCACATTACCCCACCACCACCAAACCACGCCCACAGAACCAGTAGTAACAAATTTTAGATTTCACCACTGGTTTGAATATTATTTTAAGAAATGGGATGATGCAATAGGGATTAAGTAGTGATTAAACAGGTATGTACAAAAGTTATCCTCAGGGGAATGCAAAGAGTATTTCACAGGTTTTAGTTCTATGATGTAAAAGGTACATGAGTCAGAAAATATGCTTGCAGAATGGCTGGGAATGGGGGTGCTCAAGCACTTTATGTTAATATAGATAGTCCTTGACTTACAACCATTTGCTTAGCAGCTGTTCAAAGTTATTGTGGTGCTGAAAAATGTTATTTAAGATTGGTCTTCGCATTTATGACCATAGCAGAATCCCTGCGGTCGTGTGCTCAAAATTCAGGCACTTGGCAACCGGCATGTATTTATGGTGGTTGCAGTGTCCTGGGGTCAAATGATTGCCATTTGCGACCTCTTCAGCTGGCTTCCAACAAGCAAAGCTAGTGTAAAAAACTGGATTCACTTAACAACCATGGCGGTTTGCTTAACAACTGTGGCAAAATAGGTCATAAAATTGGGTACAACTCATTTAATGACTGCCTCACTTAGTAACAGAAGTTCTGATCCTAATTGTGGTTGTAAGTTGAGGACTACCTGTATAGTTTTAATAGATTGTAGTAACGGGATATGGTTGGTACAACTAAAGAAAGATGTGTAGATCTTTGATACCTGATTCATGGAGGTGGATTAGATTAGTTTAAATCAGATTTAAACCCAAGTGACTGGGAGTCAGTTTCTCAAGCAATTCCCTTGCCATGTCTGACAGGGTCCATACTATAGAAACAAATATAAAGACACAGCAAACAACCATAGACACCATAGAGTCAAGTTTAGAAGCATGTAAACTAGCATGTTTAGAATCATGTTTTACATCTTTTGAAAAAAAATTACAGCACAGAAAAATGAAAATGAAAATCAACAGATCAAAATCTTATCCCAATTCAACAACCATTACCTCAACCACAACCAAAGTCATAAATAAACCAACATCTCCATACTCATTAAAGATACCATTGAGTGAGAACAAAAACATCAAGGCACTATCTTATTTGGATTAGATGTCACCAATGAACCTAATATCACAAAGGTTCATAACATCATTAGCAGTCATCACATACCAATCATCTCCCCTGACAAAATCATTGAAGTCTCCAGAGATGGCCCAGAATATAAGAACAGTGATGGCTCGGTGGCCCCACGATTCTGTAGAGTTATCTGCAAAAATGAGACCATCAAATGAAAGTTCATTTACACTATAAATTCAATTGCCATATCCAACCACAACCACAGCAAACTTCAATCATGGCCTGATCTATCTCTACTACAACAGATCTGCTCCCGTAAACTCCGTGCAGAACTCAAAAGACTCCAAGACCAAGGCGACACAAATCTATACATCAACTACCATGCTGACTGCATAAAATGTAAGACCCACAATCAATCCCCCAACATCCAACCCTCCATCACCCAAAACATCCAGCCATCCATCACCCAAAACATCCAGCCAACCATCATCCAAAACTAGGTATGCATGCCCCTTACTTCCTCAATACCAACCACTACTGACTTCAAATGCAAACTAATAAACACAAGAAGCATAGTAAACAAAATGCTCGAACTCCTCCTCTCATTAAATACTGCTATACTTGACATCATATTTGTCTGTGAAACATGGCTAAACGCATCCCTCCCTGACTCCATTATCACTCCGTCATCACGTTTACTGGTCTGACCGCGAAACCCACAGAGGGGGTGGAGTAGCTATCTTCTACAAAAAGTCATTAAACCTAAAAAATATTCAAATTGCACATGAACTTGCTCTTCCAGAAACTATTATCTGTGAACTGTCCTTAAACACCACTCTTCACTTCTTACTATGTTACAGAGCCCCTGACTACGACATCGCACATGTGAACAAGCTAACTTCACTAATAACGTGGGCAGGCTCCTGCCCATACTCTCTCATCTTTCTTGGTGACCTCAACCTATCTCTTATTAATTGGACAATAAACCCTATTCAATGCTATTACAAATCTAGGTCTAGATCAGTGGTTCCCAAACTTTTTCAGTCCACCGCCCCCTTGGTGCTACAAACTCATCCTCAATGCCCCCCACCCCCACCCCTATAAATAGCATTGTTCGGAATAGCGGTTTGCATGACCCACTAAGGAAGATAGTAACAGTAAAATTCAAAACTGTAACAATTAATTGCACATTTATTCAAAATCCAATTTAAAAATCTTTTGTTAATTCAGCAAAATTGTTGAACATGATCAAGTGATACCAGGTTTTCAAAGTCTGTTAGTCATTTATCAAGAACCTTAGTAACTACTAACTTAGTAAACTCAGTAAAATTTAGTAACTACTTCACTGCTCAGTAAATTCTTAATGTGATGGAAGGATTTGATGAAGTGATACCAGTTTCCCAATGTCTGGTTTTAAGTCACTTAGCAGGATTCTTAAATCACCATGTTCAGTAATCTGGAGTCGATTTCTCTGCTTGGAGAGTGGTTGGATCACCACACTGAAACCATGTTCCACCAACTATGATGTTGGAAATGCATTTTGCAGCTCTATTAGTTGTTCCTCCACTACCCCATCTTCCTCAGTATCTGAAAATGGATTTATCACCCAATCTGGAATTTCCATCAAAAGAAGATCCTGATATTGCTCAGACATATCTTTATGCAGCATGTCCAAATGGTCACAAAAAACTTGCAGATCATCATCTTGTATCCCACCTTTCTCTTCTAGCTAGGACAAGCTTGGAGATTGGTATAGCTCGCAATGGCCTGTATTGCACTTGAATAGAGATAACTTTGAAATAAATGTAGAGATAACAGATTTGGCCTTAATAAGATTGACCTCATTTTCTTGCAACTGCAAATTCACTTCATTGAACTTTGCAAAAAGTTCTGATAAATAAGCACTGTCATGCCTGATCTCTTTGAGTTCATCACTAAAGTAATGACTGATGGCCACCTAATGTCTCCACCTCTGCAGGTTCTCAAAGATTTCTAAGACTAATGTTGAATACTTAAATTTCAGTAGTCACCAATCCCAGTCTTAAAATGAGTTTAGAATCAGTGGGAGTCACTGATAACAATGAACTACTAGCTACTGATAATGAATCCAGTCCAGCCTTTCTTTTCCTTCTGTCCAAGTTTTGCAAGTACTTTTTCCAGGTATATGTTTTATTCCAAAGTATACAAACCATTATTGTTAGGGGGAAAATTGCTCTTCCTGTCAGAACGACTCTGCTCTCAGCCCCCCTTGTGGCTCCCTGAAAAGCATCCCCCCCCCCACATGCTCCAACACCTGAGGAGGCAGGGGTGGGCTGCAGGTCTCTAGAATTAAAAGGTGGTTCGAAAAGGTAGTATAGTCCTCCTGTGTGAGAAGGGGGTTGCTAGATCACCTCCAAAGTTCCTTCCAACTCTTACTGATACTGGCCCTGGCTTTCCAGGTGGATTGGCAGTGGCAACGGTGGTGGTGGCAGTCCCCCCCACACACACACGGCAGCCCACCTGGATCCTCGGCGGGGGGGGGGGGTGGCAGGGCCGCCTGCACTGCTTGCTTGGAGCTGGTTTGGAAAGGGAAAAAACGCAGCAGAATTAGGCGAGACACACCCCACCTGCTTCTCCTCTGCCTGCATTCCGTTACTGGCTCTGCACCCAGGTAGCAGCCAGTGACCCCGAGGAGCAGCGTCTTGTTGGTCTTCGGGGGCTGCAGAGCCGGTAACAGTATGCAGTAGAGAAACGGGAAGTGCTTTTCACACCCCCAGCTCATTCGCTGAAAGAAAGAGTGGGCACTTGAAAGAGCGGGCTCTGTTTTGTTTTGTTTTTTAATTTGATTTATATGCCGCCCTTCTCCAGAGACTCAGGGTAGCTTACAGTGCGTTAAGCAATAGCCTTCATACTTTTGTATATTTTTTTATACAAAATCAGCTTATTGCCCCCACAATCTGGGTCCTCATTTCACCTACCTTAGAAAGGATGAAAGGCTGAGTCAACCTTGAGCCTGGTGGGATTTAAACTTGCAGTAATTGCAAGCAGCTGATCTTAATAACAGTGAATTAGTCCACTGCGCCATCAAGACTCTTTAGGTGGGCGATCACTGTTGGGTCGTGTAGTTCAGCGGGGAGGCTACCGAAGGGAGACCCGTTTGGAGGGATCTGGGTGAGGCATATCCCGCCTAATTTGGCTGTGTTTTTTTTCCTTTCCGGATCAGCTCCAAGCAAGCAGTGCACAAACTTGAACAGCTCTTGCGCCGCCTGCACCACTTGTTTGGAGCTGGTTTGGAAAGGAAAAAAACTGCAGCCGAATTAGGAGGGACACGCCCCACCCAGAGCCCTCCAAATGGGTCTGCCTTTGGTAGCCTCCTCATTGAACTACACAACCCAAAAGTGACTGCCCACCCAAATGGAGCCCACTCTTCCGAGCGCCCACCCTTTCTTGCAGTGAATGAGCTGGGGGCGCGAAAAGCACTTCCCGCTTTTCTACCTGCATGTTGTTGCATCCCCCAAGACCAACAAGACGCTGCTACCTGGGGCCACCGGCCACTACCTGGGTACAAAGCCTGTAACAGCATGCAGACAGAGGAGAAGCGAGAAGCACTTTTCAGCAGGGAGACTACCGTAGGGAGACCCATTTGAAGGGATCTGGGTGGGGCATCTAATTTGACTGTGTTATTTTCCTTTTCAAACCAGCTCCAAACAAGCAGTGCAGGCGGCAGCGCAACAGCTGCTGACATTTTGCACCTCAGCCCATCCCCTTACCATGGTAAGAAAGAGGCATTAGGTGAAATAGGGAGCTTTGCCACTGACCCTGATGTCACCAGAGGCCTTTCTGGGATGGCTAGTATGTGTCCAGCCAGCCAGCCAGCCAGGCCTGCTCCCCCCTCCCCCACGACAGCCTACCTTGATCCTGGGCAGCATGGCACTGCTGATGGCCAGCCAGGCCTGCTGCCCTCCCCAGACCTCCCACCCGCAGCCCTCCTCGCAGCCATCCCCGCAGCCCTCCTCGATCCTGGGCAGCACAGCACAGCACCGGCAGCAGCCAACCAGGCATGCCACCCCCCCTAGGCCTCCCCCCCAGCCCTCCTTCCTGGGCAGCATGGCACGGCACCAGCGAGCCAGGCATGCAGCCCCCCCAGGCCCTCCCCCCATGGCAGCCCACCTGCAATTTACCAAAAATTAGGAAGGCAACGGCAGTCAATCGGGCAAGGAGCAGAGCAGCTGGGCCTGGGCCGGGTGGTTCAGGCAAGCAGCGACCAATAGCAAGCAAGGAGAGCAATAAGAAAGCATCCAACAATTCAGCCTCGCACATGTAGTAAAAGGAGCTGCCCAATGGGCATGCATGTGCCGGGAAACAATCTTCCAGTTTCTGGTGCACACATGCGCACTGGCCAGCTAGTCTGATGATCTGAGCTTCAGGTTGCAAACCTGGAAGAGGAATGGCTAATGCTGCATGAGCCCACCTCCAGCGCTTCTCTGCCGCCCCCCATTGTCTCTTAGCACCCCCTGCTGCCCCCCTTGCCTCTTAGTGCCCCCCTAAATCATCTCACCGCCCCCTAGGGGGTGGTACCACCCACTTTGGGAACCACTGGTCTAGATCAACTAGTAATTAACAATACTAGACTCAACAACTGCCTCGACCTCATCTTCTGCAACAGCTTAAACTCAATTTATGCAACCCTTTTCCAATAGTGACCACAGCATGATTGACTTTTGTCTCAATATATGCCCTTACAAACATCACCAAAATAATGGGACACCCAACTACAACTTCAGAAAAGCAAACTATGGTCTCATGGACTCCGACCTCTCGTCTCTTGATTGGCAAATTCTATTCTCTGGCTGTAACACTGCCAAAGACCATTATAACATTTTCTTGCTTGAAATCAACAGAGTTATTAAACTACATGTACCACAAATCACCACCAAAACCAGGAAAAACAAATTACCCATATCAATAAGAAAGCTCCAATTTCCCACCCCTGAAATGGCCTAATGGTAAAGAATGCAATGATGAAGCAGTTAAAGTAAACCTCTTTAACACATTCTTTGGCTCAGTCTTTATAAATAGCAATGGCTCATGCCCAACATTCCCTAGTCATACCACTAATAACTACAATGGTCTAACATAGATAGATTTCATAGAAGATAATGTTGAAAAGGCACTATGCAGACTAAAGCCATCTCTATCTATTGGACCTGATCGACTATGTGCATACTTCTTAAAAAAGCTTTCCACTGCAGTAGCAGAACCCCTAAGCATAATCTTTGAAAAATCCTTCAGGACCAGCTCCCTACCCAACCTATGGTCACTAGCCACTGTCATCCCTATCTTCAAAAAGGAGACCCCAGCCTATTGAAAATTATAGATTCTTTATGCTGCGTCACCTGCAAAGTCATGGAATCAATCATTAACCAATCCATTACCCTCCACCTAGAAACAAGCAACCTACTCTCTAATAAAAAAGTTGGTTTCAGAAAAAAATTATCCTGTAATCTACAACTTCTACACTGCAAAAACATATGGACTACAAATCTCGATCAGGGCAAAGCAATAGACGCAATTTATATAGACTTCTGTAAAGCCTTTGATTCAGTGGTACATGACAAACTACTTCTAAAACTAAAATCCTGTGGCATCTCCGGACCCCTACATAATTGGATAGCTGTGTTCCTGTCAAACAGACAAAAAATGGTCAAAATAGGGAGCGCCCTATCAAATACTGCACCTGTAAATAGCGGTGTCCCCCAAGGCAGCTTTCTAGGACCAACACTCTTCATACTATACAAAAATGACCCTTGTGATCATATTATAAGCAACTGCATTCTCTTCACTGATGATGTAAAAATATTTAACACCACCGACAGTGCTGCTTCCTTTCAAAAAGACCTTGACTTTATGTCAGAATCAGCAACTCCAAATCTCAACCAACAAATGCTCTGTCTTACACACTGGCAAAAAGAATCAGAACACATAATACAAGCTGTGTTGACACAACCTTGTAGATGACCCTCACTCTGTCAAGGAGCTTGGAGTACTCATATCAAATGATCTAAGTGCCAAAGCCCACTGTAACAACATCACCAAAAAGGCATTAAGTGTTGTAAACCTAATATTGCATAACTTCTTCTCCGGTAATATCACACTACTAACCAGAACATACAAAACATTTGCTAGACCAATTCTCAAATACAGCTCATCTGTCTGGAACCTGCACTGCATATTGGACATTAATATAATCAAACATGTCCAGAAATATTTCACAAGGAGAGCCCTCCACTCCTTTGCCCACAACAAAATACGTTATGTCACCAGACTTGAAATTCTGGGCCTAGAAAACTTAAAACTATGCCATCTTCAGTATGATCTAAGCGTAGCTCATAAAATTATCTGCTACAATGTCCTACCTGTCAATGACTACTTCAGCTTCAATCACAACAATACACGAGTGCACAATAGATACAAACTTAAGGTGAACCTCTCCAAACCCGATTGCAGAAAATATGACTTCAGCAACAGAGTAGTCAATGTCTGGAATACACTAACTGACTCTGTGGTTTCATCCCAACCCCCCTCCCCAAATGTTAACATAAGATGACAGTTGACCTCACCCCATTCCTAAGAGGTCTGTAAGGAGCATGCATAAGAGCAACAGCGTGCCTACCATCCCTGTCCTAATGTTTCCTCTACTTGTATCTATTTTATGTATTCAATTCATGCTTATAAATATATAGATTACCTAATACATTCTTGACATATATATAATGGGGAAAAGCATCACGGTGTCATGAGGATTGGAAGCTGAATCATATGGGGATTGAGATGAAAATTCTGAGGTAAAGACCTCAGATATGCCCTGTAAAAAGAAGTAAATGACCCTGGAATTCTGAGTTAAATAATAGAAGAACTGATAAACTGTTCTGGTTGTCTGCTATCACCTGCTCCTCTTAGGAGAAGGTATGGATGTTGCTTTCTGAAAGCAAATTGTAGATTTTTAAACAGCATGAAATAACAGTGATGGGGTCAAAATGAGTCTTTAGTTACCCAAGTATAAATTAGGATCAAACTATACCAAGTATGATCTTTCCAGAAAATGTCTTACTTATCTTACTGACAACTGCAAGGGATCAGGTATCCTGGATTTGATACAACAAACAGAGAAGACCTAGTATAGAAAGTGAAAATATCAGGAATGTTGGGGAAATGATCATTTAATGCTGGCCTTCTTGCTTTGAAGAAAAATCTGAGCTGAATATAATTCAACTTATATTTTATACATGTGCATATAAATATACTTAGAAAAGTAAATAAAATGATATAGCAGAATAAGATGATGGGAAAATAGCTAAAATGTTTGAGAATTACTAAAAATAAAATAATTTGCAAAAAACTCCAAAAAGAAAAAAAAAGAAAAAAGAAGACCGCAGAGGTAAAGATATCTGAACAGAAATCTTAGTTGACATCTGAACACAAGAAGAATACAAATATTCCACAAAATGTGGGAGGATTCAGGAAGAATGCTAACCATAAAAAGAGCTTCTTCAGATACATTTTGAAAAGAGGGACACAAAGAATCAGCATAGCTTCTCTTTAAGATGACAAAATTGTAAAAGGTAACAGACAAAGTAGATATATCTAACAATTATTTTGGTTCTATCTTTTCCAGCAAAGCTGTAAAGGCAAGTGCAAGATTGAAATTTGTGACTGAGAGAAACAAAATCCAGGAATATCTATTAATGTTGAATGAATTTAAATCTCCACATAAATTGTTTCCTAAGGCATTCAATAATTTTTCTGATGGTCTGGCCAAACTCTTAATTATCTTTGAGGAAACCTCAATATTTATTCAAGAACATGTGGTTGGAGGGTTGACAAAAAATAAAGACAAGATCAACCAACCAACCAACCAACCAATCAATCAAGTCTTCATTTCTAGAAAGGCGAAAAATTCAGGAAACTCCAGACTAATGAGTCTCATTCAGCACCAAGGAAATTAGTTGAGCAAAATTCCAAAATAAGGCAAAAATTACTACAAGTATATACAAGTGTGTCAAGAGCAACTTTTTCCATTCTAACCTTACCTTATTATTTGATCATAGTAAACTGTGGGGAAACTATTGACATAATGTATCTGAATCTTAGCAAATCATCTGAAAAAAAAATCCAAGGGCAGTATAATTAGCAAGCTAACTGTATCTTAGATGGCTTGCCAATTAGTTGGCATTATAACTGCCTTTAAAATAGTACTTAGAGACTTCTTATCAATGGTTATTCATCAAACCTGAATAGCGAAGTCCAGAAAATTCAATCATCGGCCAGTATTCTTCAATGTTTTTGCTAATGACTTGACAAGTTAGAAGTTATGCTTATCAAATAGGCATATTACACAAAATTAGGTAAGGTTGCTAATATCCTATAAAATAAAATAAAATTCAAAATAATAGATTAGAGATCATTAACAGTATAAGGTGAGAAATGGTTCATTTAAGAAACTAATCAATGTACGACAATAAATTGGGGAATAACTGGTTTGGCATTCGTATTTATGGAAAAAATACATTTTATTAGATTGTAAATGTCTGGCTGCAAATTGTAAAAAAACATAAATATAATTTTAAACGGTATCTGTAGAAATATAATTCAAAATCATAGGAAGTAATTTTAACACAATATTGTTTATTTCTTTCAGTTTTTATGTTGCCAGTCTCATTATCAAGTAAAAATTACAACAATGCCACAGCATAACAAGTCAATGGATGGGATAACGCTAAAAAAACAAACATACAAAATCCAGCATCAACATAACTATCTCGTAGGCTCTCCCATACATTTCTATCTCCATGTCTGATAATATCAGGGATAGAATTAATATGACCTCTTTGAAGGATGCTGCTGCAAAGAGCAGGTGCCAAGATAGAAAAAGTTCTCTTCCTGGACCCTGCCAGATAGCACACACTAATGGATGAAGACCTATAGCATGCTACTTCTGCCAGATGTAATGAGATGGATAGATATAAAAAAAGAAAATAAAGAATTAAAAAAGATACGTAAAAGATGACTCTCCCCTCTTTCCAGATAAGTATGAATAATATCAAATTTTTATTATGTTCATAGACGAGCATAAGCAGGATGGGATGCAAACTAATTTTAAAAGCTAAAAAATATAAAATTTGCAAGGTTAAAAATATTTTTAAAGTGTGTGTGGGTGTGTAAATGTGAGTGTTCCAAAAAATAACCTATAAAAAGGGGTAAAAACATTCATTAAATAGAGGAAAACATACGTTAGTATATGGCTAATTGTGGGCCCAGCTGAAGAATGACATGGGACAAACCAGCCAAATTCAGATCTTTCTTTGATTACACACAATAGGCAGAATCTTGCCAGGATAAATCTACACTAAATGTAAAGATTTCCTTTGTCCAGTCGTGTCTGAAACTAGAGGGTGGTGCTCATCTCCATTTCTTAGCCGAGGGAGCTAAGGACAATTTATTATTGTCCAAAGACATTTCTGTGGTCATGTGGCCAGCATGACTATATGCCGAGGTGCATGGAAGGGATTTTAGAGTGTGGCATAAAGTACTTGCTCCCTGAGCTTTTGGGGAATTCCACTATAAAGTCCATAGAGATTTCCTTCCGGGGTCCTTGGTGTTTTGCCACTGGTTGGAGGAGTGCTGGGCACTCTTTTGGACAAGGTACAGATAGGACAGTTAGGTCAGTAGGTCTCAATAGGTCAGTAGGTCTCAATATCCTTTTTTAGTGATGGTCACCAGAACCAACGTTTTATGAGGTGTAGTTTTGGACAAAAACAGAAGTGTTCTGCCATTTTTGAACTTGGATAGTAAAGAAGGCGTTTGGGTCTGGATGCTTCAGCAAGGCATTTGAGCTTTTTGAACACCACTTGGCATTTCATTCCTAGGTTTAGATTTCTCCTCCCCCTTGGTTTTCAATAGGCTAGTGATGAGCAGCACTATTGCGGCAAACGATAGGATAAACTACCTGTAGCTGTAGAAATTTGCAAATCCCAGAAAACTTTGGAGTTGTTTTCTGGTGCAAGGAAGGGCCTACTCCAGCACAGCTTACACCTTTTCAGGATCCATCTCTATCCCTTTGTGGGAGATACATCACCCCAAATAGTCAATTTTGTGTTTGTGGAATTTACACTTAGAAAGTTTAGCACACAGCTGGGTGACACTGGGTTTCTTCAGCACCACTAACTAGATTCACATGCTCCACCATGGTGTCAATGTAAATTAAAATGTGGTTCAAATACACCAGGACTCCTTTATATAAGTGTTCATACAGGACCTCATTTATCAGTTACATAAAGATGGCGGGGGTGCCTTGGAGTCCAAAACGGAGCTCTCAGAATTGGAAGCATCCTAACATACAGTTAATGCAGTTTTCCATTTGTCCCCTTCCTTAATCTGTACTTGGTATTACATCTCTCGCAAGTTCAATGAAGGAACTTACAGTAAAGATCCTCCCCTTGGCCGGGAGGGCCAGCATATTTTACATTAAAGGCAGGGGGTAAACTTTTCAATGCAGATTGTGTTTAATCCACAGTAGTCTACACACAGGTGAAGTGTCCCATATTTCTTTTCCCATAAAAGAACAGGGGTGGCCAGCAGGTTGGCAGGTTGTATAAATCTTCACTGCAAATTTTTATCAATAAATGTCTGGAGATCCTTGAGCTCCCTTGGAGTGATATAGTACAGTTTAGGTTTGAGTAGTTTGGTCCCGGCAGTATTTCTATGGAGCAATTTCTATGGAGCAATCTGGGGCGGTGAGAGGGAAGTGCATCCAACATCTTCTCACTGAAAACCTCTCACAAGTCCCAATATTCCTTTGGGATTTGGGGGTCCGATCTCAGGCATTCCTTTTTTATATATAAAAGTTTTTTTTTATTTTATAGACAAACAAACATACAATACATAATCAATCAATCAATCAATCAATCAATCAATGTATCATCTGAGTACATCTTTTGTGTCTTCTTCCTACTCCTCCACTATTTATCATATCTTAATATTATCATTTCATTTATTATAACATTTCTCCCACTTATCTTGCTTTTCTATTAATATATTTATCTATCTTCTTTCTCTTCTTTCTTCTTCACTCATTTCATTACAACATTGCCCTATACCAGGGGTCTGAAACCTTAAGCACTCAAAGAGCCATTTGGACCTGTTTCCCACAGAAAAGAAAACATCGGGAGCCACAAAACCTGGGTGGGCATAGCCAACTCGATGTCACTCATTTTCACCAGTCACATGACACCCATCCTAGCCACACCTACCCAACCGGTCATTAGGGCAGAGAACCAGTTGTTAAAAAACACCGGAAACCAGAAAACCCTTTTGACATATATCTCTTTCCCCTCCCTCCCTCCCTCCCTCCCTCCCTCCCTCCCTCTCTGTACTCTCTATGTCTCTCTCTCTCTCCCCCCTTCTCTCGGTATCTCTCTAGCTCTGCCCTGGTCGCTTCTCCATCCCCCATCGCCCTTACCTTCTCAGGCCAAGCGAGGAGTGACTGGGAGGGAAGGGCGAGGGGTGGGGCCAGCCAGTGGTGGGAACACCCGACAGGGAGCCACAGCAGGGGGCCCAAAGAGCCGCATGTGACTCTGGAGCTGCATATTGCTGACCCCTGCCCTATACCAATGATGGCTAACCTTTTTGCGATCATGTGCCAAAAGTGGGTGGACCATAGAGGGGGTCACGCATGCACATGCCCACACCCATAATTCAATGCGCCCTGCCCCTGTGCATGCATATGTGACCCCCAAGCATGTGTGTGTGACCCCCGCACATGCACGTGTGACCCCCTGTGCTCCCCCCATTTTTGGCACGTGATGGCACGGTGGGCTCGGTAAGCCCATTTTTCAGCCTCACCAGGCTCCAGATGCTTTCTAGGAGCCTGGGGAGGGTGAAAACAGCCTCCTCCCCGAGGTCCTCCAGAGGCCAGAAACAGTCTGTTTCCTGACTTTCGGTGGCCCGGAAGGCCCGAAAATCAGCTGGGCGGCACTCGCATGTGTGCTGGAGCTGAGCTAGGGTAGCACGTGCCCACAGATATGGCTCTGCATGCCACTTGTGGCATGCGTGCAATAGGTTCGCCATCATGGCACTATATATATATCTCTTGTCTAACCAATGATAAAATTGTACTTAAAAATATTCCGATTCCTCTCTTTCTTTAATTGTCAAAGTCTATTCTATTCATTTCTGCACAATCCAATATTTTCTTAATTACTTCTCCCTCTGTAGGGATTTTCTTTGCTTTCCATCTTTGCACAAATACTATCCTCACTGCAGTTGTAACATATATAATCAAATATGTATTTTCTTTACTAAATTTTTCTGGTAAGATACCCAATAGGAACAGTTCAGGTTTTAAATCCATATGTTGTTGTATCATTTCTTCTAAACATGTTTTAATTTTAATCCAATAATTTCTTGCTTCTGGACACATCCACCACATATGATAATATGATCCTGGTATCTGATGGCATTTCCAACATTTAGCTGATTTATCTTTAAATGTTTTTGCCAATTTTTCAGGTATGCCATCTGTAAAACATTTTGTATTGATTCTCCTTATATGCTGTGGACATTGTTAATTTATAATTCCTTTCCCATAGCTGCTGCCATTTATCTAACTCAATTGAATATCCAAAAATTTTTGAGGTCTCAGGCATTCCTGAGCTACACTGCCAACTTCCGTCTTCACTTTCATACCCAGCGGTGTGGAGTTAAGGGCAGGTAGTCTCTCTTTGGACTTCCCTTCAGGGTCCCTTCACCAAATCTTTAATATCCTTCTTCTCCAACTTACATAGAGATTCCACTTCAGGAGCTATGCTAAATGCAGCATGAGGGGTATCTCCATGCTGCTAGAATGAAGCTTAGGGTCTCTATATGGGCTCCTATTGGTTCAGTGACAAACATCGCAGCCACTCTCTCTATGGACCCTTCTAATTGGCAGAAAGCCATGGGCATCTTAAACTCTCTGAACTGCAGACCCAACTTCTCAACTAAGCTAGGGTTGACCAGGCATCTGGTATAGCCTGAAACCAGGAGGGCAGCCAGGTTTTCATTACACCCTGAGGACACCAGCAGTTCTATGGGAATGGTCACCGGGTGACTTACCAAATGGTTGTTGTCCGTGTCAGTATCACTTCTGCACCATTGCTGGATGATGGGGTGAACTCGATCTTCACTCCTTCTAGGGCTGTCTTGTGGGATCTCTAGGCTGACATTCACACTCTCTTGGCAGGCCCTGGGGTGGCTTTTTGTGCTCAGCAGTCGGCTGCTCAATGCCCTTCTTTTCCACATTTGAAACACCTGGTGGAGTGGCAGTGTGGGCTTTGCTCATGTACTCCTTGTTTCAAGGTTTCTCTCTTCTCAGGAGGGACCTCCACCACCCAGGGCCAGAGTGATTCCGGGACTACACCAGGTCAATTTCAATTTCTTCAATTAGTACATAGTAGTGGAGGATGTGTAGGGCACCCCTGGAGATGCAGGTGTTATAGAGATCATCGTTCAGCCTGTCCTGGAAACACTCTATGTCTTGTGGCCAGTCAGTTAACCTGCATGCCAAGTTGCAAAATTCTTGGGTGTAGGCAACCACAGGTTGCTGACCCTGGCTTATTGTTTTCATTCTAGTCCTGGCTTTGTGGTCGGCAAGAGAGCCTTCAAACCTCTTCCGGAGGGCTACCATAAAGCGATTGAAGTTGTGCAGTTCCAGGGCATCGTCATTGTGGAGGGCAACCATCCACTACGCAGCATTCCCTTCCAGCACTAAGGCCACGCTCTGCACCTTAGCCCCTTCGGTTGGCAGGTCAACTCCGTACTCCTGCATGTAGGTCTAGACCTGGGTTAAGAAGAACACCTATTTTGGGTCTCTGCTGAATTTTACCCCCAAAGCCAGGGGTCTGCACCACCTCCTCCTTGGCAGAGCAGCCCAGTCTGATGGCGGTGGCTGGACCATTTGAGTAGTTGCTGGCTGAGGTGCTGGAGCTGGTGCTGGTGCCAGGAGAGTGGGAGCTGCAGCTGCTGCTGCAGTGGGCATAGCCACTGCATTGACTCACCAGGGCATGATTCTTTTTGCCCTGGTTGAGTGGGTGGCAATGCCATCCAAGCTAAGGCTTCATGCACTTGGAGGTTGTTGAAGGCATCCTTCAGGAATGACTTGTTCGACCAGCACCCCATCACAGTCTGGCCCACTCGAGGTCATTTCATTTTCAGCTTCAATGTACTGCTCTTTCCAGCAGCTTCCTCAGTTTCCCCGCATGAAAGTTACTCTGGAGAGTCTCTCCTCCCATTCTCCCTTCTTCCCAATCCCCATCTGGGTCTAAATTGGTCATCACAGGCTTCCATCTCTCCTAGCCACTTGGGAGGATCCCCTCTACCATAGGGTCTCAGTAAGCTTTCATCTCCTCCTGATCACTCTCGTGAGCAGACATCTCATGCACAGTCCCCACGGTAGAGGTGCGTCTCTGGGTTGACCACTGTTGCAGATCTAACCTAATGTCAGAACTGCCCCATCTAGGGATTGAGGGAAAGTTGAGGGAAAAAAAGATCCTCAACTCCCTTTGGTTGAAGTGATAGTTTCTTTTACTAAAGATTAGTGGTTGCAACGAAGGCAAGGCTAGATCTGGTATTTCCACACAAACAGTTATAATTTCCCCTTTTCCTGCCCCCCCCCCCCCTTTGACCAATTCAACAGTGTTCAGTAGCTTCCTGGTTTGATGTTTTGGAAACCACTTTGAAGCTGGGGTGGTTTGCAAAAGTGGTTTCGCATTCTGTTCCCAAGTCAAGTGTCATTGGCTGCTGGTTTGATACCTCTGGTTCTTGTTAACTTGTTTCTCTCCTCCCTTTCATCCATCTTCTCTCCAGCCCAAGCTTCCTCAAATTCCTTCCCTCCCTCCTTTCAATTTATAGTAAAATATCAATAAAGCAAAGTGAAGCAGCTGAAGATGGCAGACCTGACAGGCCGCATTTCCTAGCTGAATTGCTAATTGGCCAAATATCTTGGCTCCTGTGAATAGATGTTTCTATTGTTTTTATTGAGTTAAAATGTTTTAATATTTAATATTTTGATTGTAATATATTTTTTTAAATTATAAGCTGACCAGAGTGATTGACTAAGATGAAAACTATAAAAATTAAGTAAATAAATAAAGTTAGGTACATATTAACACTGGTATGAGGCCCAAGTAATCATCTGATGGATTTTCATCTTTGTTATATACAACCTGGCAAATTATACGTTGTAGCAGGATTGGTGTCTGTAAGCAGTAGGAAGGTATAAAGTTGTCCTGTGCACCAATCAGTGGTGGGTTGCTCCCAGTTCGGCCCTGTTCTATAGAACCGGTAGTAAAATCAGCGGGAGGCTCACCCACCCGCCACAACATCATCATGGTTGACCTGTGCGCACGCTCCCGCTGTGAACCGGTAGTAAAGGTAAGTGGATCCCACCCCTGGCACCAATACAATATTGGTGAGATGAGGCTAGTATGAATATCTCTGTAGAGCACTAGAGGAGCACATGCTCTGTTTTTTCTGTATGTCCAGAGTCACAAGGATATTGCATCTCTAGGTAGGGAAATTCCTGTATCAGCTTTTAAGGACAGCTAAGAGGAGGGTATATCATCTTGTATAGGCCCTCCGTGGCTCAGTATTTCAAAGTTGATTAAATATGTCATGAAAGAAGCAAAGTATTTGTTGGATTCCCTAGAATCAAAGTTTGGGGACTTGGCTAAATCCAATTGGCATTCAGTGTCTGCTTTATGCTGTTTAATAAAAAAAGCCCAAGGATGAGATTTTAGTTTATTTCAGTAAAAAAATTCTTTTTCCCATACCTCATCGCTTATCAATAAATATATAATTTTTTGTTTGCTATATATAAACTCATGACTCAGACATAAGACTTAAAACTTCATCATTCACCTCTAATCAGCAAAAGTCTATTAAGAACTACCAGAAGTAATAATCATTATATTATAACCTTAGTTGGATCATTTTATATTCTAATTTTATCAGTTTCCCTAAGAGATTAAACAAAAGAAAACTATTTTTTACTAAATGAGATACACTAGGGCTGCTTCTATTAAAATAGTGCAGCAAGCCCAAGTTCTCTGTTGATAACAATCCCGTTAAACTCCTATTCTTGTACCTTGACTGTTGGACCACGTGACTCTGCCTTTGAACCAGACCAGCTCACAAACCTGCTAAAAGCTCTGACCCTTGGACTTCACCTGATTACTCTCCTGCTTGTTGCTTTGATTTGCAACTCTTGTAAGCCAAACTTGCTGAACTTTGGCAGGACTTGTCTCTATAATCCAATTGCATATGTTTAAAAACCTTGCTTAGAAAAGAGAACAAAATCAACTCCTCATGTATTTATGTGTGTTTGACTAACAGGACATAAACATGCATCAATCTCTGTCTTATCCAACAAAATATGTTGTTGTTCTACATGTAGTAAGATCAGACAATTTTTAAAGTAATTTCTGAGTACATTGTTCCCAAATAGCCATAATTTCTTGTATAGTCAAATAGTATTGCTCCGTTGTATTAATGGGTCTCTTCTCCTTTAATTGTAATCCTTAGTTCTCTGGAGTTCCCTCTAGCCAGCCTTCAGAGTCCCTTTTTATTGTCTGTATTTTCCAATCAACAAAAATTTGCCACAAGAATATTTCTTAGTTAATTTTAAAATTTTAATATAATCCTTTATACATTTTTAAATACCTCATAGGAAATATTTCAAATCCATCTAACCTTTTAACTTTCCAAAATCAATTATCTAGTTCCTCTTTTACCGTTTTCCTAAAATTAATATTTCTTTTAAACCTTACATTTATATAGTCTTTATTTATTGATTAGCCCTTGGGCCATATCAAAGTGCAGAGTTCCAGAAACAAGTTATTACTAAAATTTTATAAAAGCAATTTAAAATGGAATTGGAATAAAATACAGTCTAAAATGAAATTGGAATAAAATACAATAACTTGAGATATAGATAAAATATGATAAAATTATATTTCGGTGTCACCTCTGCAATCTACCCCAATCAGTCCCACATATGCAGACCTCAACCGAACTTTGCTTAAGTACTGTGCTGTGTTAAATGTTATTTTCAGATTCTGGCTGCACATAAGTTGTTTTGATATGGGGATCCCAATGGGTCTTCATTTGGTATATAGACTAAGGTACCTGTCTCTCACCCTCGTATACAGGCAACTATCAAATAGGATGTGAGCCAGGTCTTCTACCTCTGCTGCTCCGCAAATGCAGAGATGTTCATTGTAGGGTATAGAATGGAATTTCCCATATCTGGCCATTGTGTCAAGCTGTTCGAATCTCACTCACGTAAATATCTCCCTAAGATATTTTGGCAGTTGTAACTTCAAATAGCTGTCTATTTGAAAAGTACATTTGTATTTGCTCAGCCATTTCAAGTTACCCACCTTACTAAGGATAGCTATATCATTTTGTGTTTCTATATCCTTAATTCTTTGGGCAGCTCTTTTTTTTTCCAGATCCCTAAAAGTGATACTGCCATTCAAGTAGAGGAAGGGGGAGATTTGGATTCGATTTACTAGCATGGCCTGTGTCATCAGATATTTTACAACCTATATCCTGGCGCCAAGGAGGCCTGAGATTCCCTTTACCTGCAGGAATTTATATGATAGCCATGTAGGTTGTCTCACTTTAAAGGGTAATGGTGGGAATGCATGTTTGTTCAAGTTCTCAGAGGAAATAGTAAAGAAAACATCTTCACATTTCTGTATTGGCATTCTGACTTAAGGGGAGTGGTCTCTACCACTTTAATCCTACTGCTTTGCCTAAGGGTATTCAGATTGTGCTTTAGTTGGATGGTTTTCACTACTGCTTAATAAAAGAAACCTTTTGAACAACTACATTTCAAGAGTTTGTACTTTCTTAAGTTGGAAGGAGAGGCGATCCTTACAGAAAGCACAATCTGCAAAACGGTCAACCCAGAGAAGCAACCTTCGCTCTACTGAGGGGACCTTGCAAACCATGTCTGAACAAAGCAGAGAGCTGGGAGAAACCGATTGCTGGGGGGAGACATCAACTGCCACCCAGTCAGATGCCTGTTTTGTGCACCCCATCGGTGAGGATGAGGCAACCCTGGAGAATCCTGAAAAGCCCCACTGGTCAATTGGCATTGGGAAGAAAGATGGCTGGGATGAGAAAACCAGAGGAGTCACCCTCAACCGTGGCAACTGAAAACCGGGGTGGAAACTGGAACTAGAAGCCCTTACTGACCAGGGGGGACTGACCGAAGCACCCCTGAGGAAGGACTATATGAAGAGGCATATAACCCAATTGGTGATGGAAACTTTGGAAAATCTCAACATCTGAAGGGAGCCAGGACAACAACCAAAGGGCGTGGAAAGGGCAGCTGTCGTGGATGAGGCCATGGGAGGCACCCCCCTTCTGGAGTCTGCCTATCGAGCAGAGGGCACAGCAGCAGTGGGAGAAGACCCAGTGAACCCTCCCCCCCCAGGCAGCACGCACACCGGCACCCATTCCCAATTAGCCCGGGTCCCGCAACTGGAAAGAGAAACTCCCCCCCCTTGGGGTGAAGTTTGATGGGAATCTGCAACAATTGAGCCTTGAATAGTACAGTGGTCTAAAGCCCTGTTATTAACATCAGCTGTCTGCAATTATTGCAGGTTTGACTCTCACCAAGGCTCAAGGTTGACTCAGCCTTCCATCCTTTCTAAGGTAGGTAAATTGAGGACCCAGTTTGTGGGGGCAATAAGCTGACTTTGTAAATATACAAAAGTATGAAGGCTATTGCTTAGCACATTGTAAGCCGCCCTGAGTCTCCGGAGAAGGGCGGCATATAAATCAAATTTTAAAAAAAAGAAATTAGGATTTTTTGTGGCACATGTGCTAACCTACATGCAAGAGTATGGGCGGGATTTCCAAACCCAAGGATCCCGAGTGCGAGTTGTGACCCTAGCCCTAGAGGGTGTTGCAGCTAGATGGATGGTGACCCTACATGGGGCTCCCCTTGAAGAGCACTCGGAGGTTCCAACTGGTCCAGAATGCGGCCGTGCGGGTGGTTATGGGTGCAACCCGTTGTGCCTACGTGACACCCCTCCTGCGTGAGCTGCACTGGCTCCCAGTGGTCTTCCAGGTGCGATTCAAGGTGTTGGTTACCACCTTTAAAGCGCTCCATGGCATAGGACCCGGGTACCTTCGAGACCGACTTCTGCCACCAATAGCCTCCCACTGGCCAGTTTGCTCACACAGAGAGGGTTTCCTCAGGGTGCCATCGGCCAAGTTATGCCAGCTGGTGACACCCAGGGGGAGGGCCTTCTCTGTGGGAGCCCCAGCCCTGTGGAATGAACTGCCCCCAGAAATGCGTAAGATCTCCGACCTCCAGGTATTTCGCTGTGCCCTTAAGACCCTGTTGTTCCGCCAGGCCGGGCTATCAATGTAATAATTTTAAATTGGGTGTTTTAAATTTTTTGGGGTTTTAAACTGAGCTGAAATTATTTAATAATTTTAATAATTTTAATTGATGTTTTGTCTTGTGCTTTTAATAGGCTGTACACCGCCCTGAGTCCTTCGGGAGAAGGGCGGTATAGAAATAAAATAATAATAATAATAATAATAATAATAATAATAATAATAATAATAATAATAGTTATTATTACATAATGCCAATGCAACAGAACTGCGGGATTTCGACCGCTTCATGATGGCTCTGCGACATCGGTTCGAAGACCCACTGGCAGATCGCAAAGCAAGCGACTGCATTAAGGTGGTGAAGCAGGGGCGACGGCCAGTAGCAGAGTATACTGAAGAATTCCGGGACCTTGCGTGCTTTGTGCACTGGCCAGAAGATATTTTGGTGAGCTGTTTCAAGGACGGGCTGAGTAATGATCTATACAATGCCTGCGTGGCTCGAGGGGCACTGAATGACCTACACGAATGGTATGTCATGCCTAAGAAGCTGAGATCGATATGGCCAGAAACCAGTATTGAGCGGGGCGAGCATGGAAGAAATCCTCACCCCAATGGAAGCAAGACCCCCTCAAACCACAAACCGCATTCTCTCCAAGATCTTCAGCCTGTTTCAAGTGTGGAAAAGAAGGGCACTGAGCTGCAGAGTGTCGTTCGCAAACACCCAGCCGGAACCACCCACCAGGGGAGGGCCCTGCAAAACCAGGTTAGTGTGGGAAGGAGACTGCTCTGAGGAGCAGGGAGACCACAGAAGTTCCATCCCTCCCCTTTTTGGGGAGGAAACCCTGGCATCTGAACAGGAGGAATCACACTCATTCGGAAGCGATCCAGATGATGAACCACTGGTAAGCAAACCAATTAAACCGCTTACCCTCCCCTTAAGACTATTGATCCCAAACCAAGACAGGGAGATAAGTATCTCTACTCTAGTGGATTCAGGATGCACCCGTTGTTTGATCAGCCCAACCTTAGTAGGGAGGTTAGGGATTAGCATAAGAAAGCTGAAAACCCCCATTGCTTACTGCCAACTAGATGGATCAATAGCAGGAGGGGAGCCAGCTTCTTTTACCACTGAGCCTCTATATATAGGCATTGGAAGCCACGAGGAAAGGCTTACATTTATAGTGGCACCTGGCATGGAATGGCCGTTGGTTCTGGGCCTTGCATGGCTAAAAAAATGGAACCCACAAATCAATTGGAAATAAGGCATCATAAAATTTCAGAAGGTGACTTTTGCTGAGTATCCACATAAAGGAATTGGGGGGGGGGGAAGAGAATCGAGAAACAGCCATGCCTGGTCACGCCATACCAACTGAGGGCATACCCATAGAATACAAGGATTTAGCTGAGGTTTTTAGTGAAAAAGCCTCAGATGAACTCCCCCCCACCGCGCCACTGACTGTGCAATAGAAATCTTACCCGGCACGAAGCTCCCTAAACCCAAGATGTACAGCATGTCACCAAGGGAGTTGGAACAGCTGAGAACATTCATTGAGAAAAACCTAGCAAGGGGTTTCATTGAGCCAGCCCGACCAATAATTGCAGCTCCTGTGCTCTTTAGAGAGAAAAAAGATGGCTCAAAACGTCTCTGCATTGATTTTCGTACCCTGAATGCTATCAGTGTGCAGAACATGTATCCTCTCCCCCTTATGAAAGATATGCTAACACACCTCGCTAAAGGGATATAATTTTCAAAGCTGGACTTAAGGGAGGCTTACTACCATGTCAGAATTAAGGAAGGGGATGAGTGGAAAACAGCATTTAACACTCCCCTTGGCTGCTACCAATTCAAGGTGCTCCTGTCAGGTATGCTTCCTTCAAAAACCAGGAAAGGAAAAACCAGACTCCATTATTGTGAAAAATCTGTACTTTTACTGGCATAGAAACTGAACGCAACCAAGCCAAGCTGAAACTAAGGATTTTACCCACGAACCTGCATATACAAATCATCCCCTCCCATTGTCCATCGTAAATCATCCAATCCACAGGTCTTCTAGGGGTCAGGTGGAAGCACGTCTGCCCGCAT
The DNA here is from genome assembly GCA_012654045.1 of Ptyas mucosa. Lineage (NCBI taxonomy): Eukaryota > Metazoa > Chordata > Lepidosauria > Squamata > Colubridae > Ptyas > Ptyas mucosa. The sequence goes on along the minus strand of WNWU01013905.1, from coordinate 38,901 downwards.
CATCAATCAGGAATGTCACGACGGTTGGCCCGATAACAGTGGTTTCGATTTCCCCTTCTAAACATACTAGCCTCTAAGTAAGTTTCACTTTCGCCCCCCCCATAGCCCACACACCCCCTCCCCCTTTCTATGGCAGCCAAGCAGGAAGGCGGAGGCTGACATTCAGCCCCTCTGCAGCAGAGACGTTAGTCCTAAATAGGGAAAGAGAAAACAACAAAGAGAAACAATATAACACAGATATTAGGGTTTATCAGGATACTTGGTGTGAAACAATTGTACTTTCTTCGGTGCCCGGACACCACGTTTGTTCACCCATTCAGCTTGCGATAACGGGAAATGTTTCCAGGCCACCAGATATTGCACCTTACCATGGTGCTTTCTAGAATCCAGGATCTTTTTAACCTCAAAATGTTGCTCTCCTTCTATTAAAATGGGGACGGGTGCAGGGGCCTGACCTGGGCGCAAAGGAGATAGGTGCTCTGGTTTTAACAAGCTAACATGAAACACAGGGTGGATCTGTCTCAAAGTTTTTGGTAGCTCCAACTCGACTGTGACTGCATTAATAAGTCTAGTGATGGGGAATGGACCTACATACTTTGGCCCAAGCTTTTTAGATTTTTGAGAGGTCTGCAAATACTTGGTGGAAAGGTAAACCCTATCACCCACTTTATAGACCTGTGGCGAACACCTTTTTTTGTCAGCTTGTGATTTATGGGCTTGGTGGGCCTCATCTAACGCTTTTCGAGTTACAGCCCAAGTACTTCTGAGTTGTTCAATCCACTCAATCAAAGAAGGATTCTGTGGGTCCCCCTGAGGCAGCTCGGGGATAGGAACAAAGTCTTGGCCTGATGCTACCTTAAATGGAGTGAACCCGGTGCTGCTATGAATGGAGTTATTATATGCCACCTCGGCGAATGGCAACAAATCTACCCAGTCATCTTGTTGGTAATTTATGTAACACCTCAGGTACTGTTCTAGCATGCCATTGGTTCTTTCACAAGCCCCATTCGTCTGGGGGTGGTGGGCGGAGCTTAAGCCCTGGGCGGAGCCTATCAACTTTAGAAATTCCTTCCAAAATTTGGATGTAAATTGTACACCTCTGTCAGAAATTATCCGTTTAGGAGCTCCATGCAATCGGTAAACATGTCAAATGAACAATTTCGCAAGGGTTTTAGCTGAAGGGATTTTGGAACAAGGGATGAAATGCACTTGTTTGGAAAATAAGTCCGTCACTACCCAAATGACTGTGCACCCCTCACTCTCTGGTAAGTCAACAATAAAATCCATGGATATCTCCTTCCAGGGGGCGCTCGGTCTTGCCACACTTTGAAGTAAACCCGGGGTTTTCCCTGGAGGTCTTTTAGCGGAAGCACACACCGGGCAGCTTGCCACGTACGCTTCTATGTCCTTTTTGAGTGCAGACTACCAGAATTGCCTCTTGACGAGTTGCAAAGTTTTAACAAAACCAAAATGTCCCGCCATTTTGGCGTCATGAGGGTACTGCAACACTGTTGTTCTTAAGCTGGCAGGAATATACAATTTAGCCCCAATCCAGGGTAGTCCATCACGGAGGGTGCATTCATTTGAGTGATTTTTAAACCATTCGTCCGTTCTCAAGGCTTCACGTAGTTTTTGAAGCAAATCGCCCGAAAGAGCCGGATCGGTCCTTATTTGTGCTCTAGTAGTTACTGGCGCTGCTAGTTGTGTCGAAGGGACGATAGGACGCACCACCTCTGTCTTTGTGCTGTTGTATTGAGGAAGTCTGGAGAGTGCATCTGCCATGAAATTCTTCCCTCCAGGAAGATATCGCAGGGTGAAATTAAACTGGTTGAAGTGTTGGGCCCAACGAACTTGTTTTAGTGATAGTTTACGCGGGGTCTTCAACGCTTCTAGATTTTTATGGTCAGTCCAGACCTCGAATGGATGTTTAGCCCCCTCCAGAAAATGTCTCCATGTTAACAAAGCCCAGCGCACCGCAAAAGCTTCTTTCTCCCATATGGCCCATCTCCTTTCGGTTTCGGACAGTTTCCGAGACGTGTAAGCACAGGGTTGCAAATTCCCTTTGGCATTCTTTTGCAGAAGAATTGCCCCGACGGCCACGTCGCTGGCATCCGCCTGTACTACAAAAGGTTCTTCCATGTTCGGGTGTTTGGGAACTGGTTCAGCAGCAAACAGCCGTTTCAACATTTCAAATGCTGCTTGGCACTCCATAGTCCATTCAAAAGGCTGGGAGGGTTTTGCTTTTAATTCCCCCTTTGTCTTTAGAAGATTGGTTATGGGTAGTGCAATTTTGGCGAATGAGGGGATAAATTGTCTATAAAAGTTAGCAAATCCCAGAAAACTCTGCAGTTGCTTGCGGGTGCGTGGCGCGGCCCATTCCATTACTGCCTTGACTTTTCCAGGATCCATCTCTATTCCCTCATGTGATATGCAATACCCCAGGTAGTCAATTTTGCTTTGGTGGAACTCACACTTAGAAAGTTTGGCATATAGTTCAGCAGCCCTGAGTTTTTTCAGGACAGTTCGCACCAATTTGACATGATCGTTCATGTTCTCGGAGTAGATAAGAATGTCACTCAAGTAGACCAACACCCCTTTGTATAGGTGCTCATGCAGTACTTCATTGATCAATTGCATGAACACAGCAGGGGCTCCCTGTAGTCCAAAAGGGAGCACCCTAAATTGGAAACATCCCAAGGGGCAATTGAATGCTGTTTTCCATTCATCCCCTTCTTTGATTCTCACTCAATAGTAGGCCTCTCGTAAGTCCAGTTTGGTGAAAACTTTCCCCTTCCCTAAGTGGGCTAACATGTCTTTCATAAGTGGTAAGGGGTAAACGTTTTCCACAGAAATAGCGTTTAGGTTCTGGTAGTCGACTACGAGCCTAAAAGAACCATCCTTCTTTTCTCAGAACATTACTGGCACCGCCACCCTGGGTCAGGCTGGTTGTATAAAACCCCGCTCTAAATTCTTATCAATGAAATTTCGGAGTTCCTCCAGTTCTCGCGGGGTCATGGAGTATATTTTTGGTTTAGGGAGCTTCACCCCGGGCAGAATTTCAATGGTACAGTCCGTAGTTCTATGGGGGGGGGGGGGTAGGGTATCTGAAGCCTTTTCGCTAAAAACTTCACGAAGATCCCAGTACTCTTTTGGAATCTTTTCCTCCCCCTCAATGTGACCAATGGCCACTTCTGCCTTTTCGGGTTTTGTCCCATCCTCCAGAGGGATTTCTTTCTTTCCTCGTCCGGGATTTTTGGTGCAAAAGCGCAAAACCCCTGTCTTCGAATTAACCCGTGGGTTCCATCTATGGAGCCAGTGTAGTCCAAGTATGAGGGAATGTTCCATGCCAGGAGCCACGATGAACCTGAGGGTCTCTATGTGATTCCCCAACTGCATCTCAATCATTTCAGTTGCAAAGGTGGCTGGACCCCCTCCCGCAATCGATCCGTCCAGTTGACAGAATGCAATGGGTCTTTTTAATGTTTTAAGTCTTAGGCCCATTTTCTCCACCACTTTCGGGCTGATTATGCACCTAGTGCACCCAGAGTCTAATAACGCTAATACCTGCGCCTGTGTCCCTGTGGACGGTACCCTTAGTTTTATGGGGATGAGCATAGGGTTCTCGGTATGACTCACCAGGTTGCTGGAGTCGGAGTCCGTTCCGCTGTCCTCGGCGGTGGTCGGAGTTCCCAGCTCACCCTGGTTATGGGGAGCGAACTCAATGACTTCTCCTTCCAGAGCGGTTGCGCGAGCTTTCGTGGGCACTTTGTCGGCCTTCTTAGGAGCCAGGGCGGGAGACCTTGGCATTGGTTTAGAGAAGCACTCGGCAGCCTGATGGCCTTCTTTTCCACACTTGAAACATGTGAAGGGCTTCGATTTGGGTTTGAATTCCGCTCTCCCCGCGGCCGTCTTTGTCGCTCCTTTACGAGAAGTAGAGGATGACGGGTCTCTCGCGCCGCTTCCTTGGAGTCGGCTTCGGGTCAGCTCGATTTCCACATCTTCAGCCGCTATATACCAACACTGCAAGTCTTCAGGGATCCCCCGGGCTATGCAGTCTTTGTATATTTCTTCATTTAGCCCATCCTTGAAACTCTCTAATAAGGCTGCTTCTGACCATCCTGTCATGTAAGGTGCTAGCTCGCAAAACTCTTGGGTATATTCTGCCACTGACCTGCGGCCCTGCTGGATACCCTTCATTCTGAGCCTTGCCTTCCGCTCAGCTAGGTGGTTTTCAAACCGCCTTCTAAGGGCCATCATAAACTGATTGTAATTTCTCAGCAGGGGGGAGTTGTTATTGTGGAGGACCACCATCCAATTAGCTGCTACTCCTTCTAGCACGTTCGTGACACATATCACTCGGGCTGCATCTGACAAATAATCTTCCCCCCAATCTTGCATGTGGTTCCAGACTTGGGTCAGGAAAAGCCCCAGGGTTTTTGGGTTTCCATCATATTTTCCAGTGAGGGGGGGATTTTGGCTTTTTCCGTTGGCGGGGGGGGGGGACCGGCAAGGCTGGGGCCCCTTGGGCTGCTGCATCTCTCACTTGGCCCTCAGAGGTTTGAACCGTTTCTCCTCTAGCTTCTTCTTCTCCCCCCCACACTCTCTCTCTTGGCTCTTCCCTGGGGTAAACTCTTCCCTTCCCCACAGGGAGCCCATAAGACTCATGGTTTTTCCAGCTTTCTTCAACGTCGTGAATGAGCTGTAATGCCTGTGCCATCATGAGGCTTTCTTCTTGCTCCTGCATCCACACAGCTTCCTCCCGGCGGGGTCTGGAGCTGGTTACTCCCCAGGGGGTCCTCCCCTGTTCCGGCAACCTTCCCACTCCTACCGACCATCTAGCAGCATCAGCTTCCTCCCTCAGCTGCAATTCTTCCATTTGTTCGGCTGTCTCCCGTTCTGTTTGAAATGAGGTCATGGTTGAGCCGTATGCTCCCATCTGTTCCTCTTCAGACTCCTGGTCAGACATAATTTTGGGTTCAGCCCCCTCGGTGTTTATCCGAGATGGCTGGAAAATTGTGTTTCAGCTTAATGTCAGGTATGCTTCCTTCAAAAACCAGGACAGGAAAAACCAGACTCCATTATTTTGAAAAATCTGTACTTTTTCTGGCATAGAAACTGAACGCAACCAAGCCAAGCTGAAACTAAGGATTTTACCCACGAACCTGCATATACAAATCATCCCCTCCCATTGTCCATCGTAAATCATCCAATCCACAGGTCTTCTAGGGGTCAGGTGGAAGCACGTCTGCCCGCATCATCAATCAGGAATGTCACGACGGTTGGCCCGATAACAGTGGTTTCGATTTCCCCTTCTAAGCATACTAGCCTCTAAGTAAGTTTCACTTTCGGCCCCCCCATAGCCCACACACCCCCTCCCCCTTTCTATGGCAGCCAAGCAGGAAGGCGGAGGCTGACAGCTCCCCTTTGGGTTGCAAGGAGCCCCTGCAGTGTTTATGCAGTTAATAAATGAAGTGCTGCATCAGCATTTATATAAGGGGGTTCTGGTCTATTTGGACGACATTTTAATCTATACTATATTTTAATCTCCAAAGGAGAACATGTAAAACTAGTCAGGGCAGTTTTAAACAAACTCCACACTGCCAAACTTTATGCCAAACTTTCCAAATGTGAATTGCACCAAGAGAAGATTGACTATTTGGGGTACCGCATTTCACACCAGGGGGTTGAGATGGATCCTCTAAAAGTGCAGGCTGTACTTGATTGGGACCCTCCATGCACACGTAAACAGTTACAGAGCTTCCTGGGGTTTGCCAACTTTTACCACCAATTTATCCCTGCGTTCACTCAGATTGCCCTCCCCATCACCAAGCTCTTAAAAACAAGGGGGGAGGACAATCCTAAACCAAAGCAACCATTGAACTGGACTATGGAATGCCAGGGGGCATTTTAAAAACTTAAACGGCTGTTCTCGGCAGAACCAATTCTAAAACACCCAGACATGGAGAAACCATTTGTCATACAAGCAGATGCCAGCAATGTGGCAATAGGAGCAGTCCTGCTTCAGAAGAATGAGCAAGACAAACTACAACCCTGTGCTTACACATCCAAAAAGTTGAATGAGACTGAGCAAAGATGGGGCATTTGGGAGAAAGAGGCTTATGCAGTTCATTGGGCATTGTTAACCTGGAGGCACTTCCTAGAAGGCAGTAAGACCCCTTTTAAAGTCTAGACTTCAGAAGCCCTAAAGACCCCAAGGAAACTCTCCCCAAAACAAGTACGATGGGCTCAGTACTTTAAACGGTTTGATTTTACCCTAAAATACCTCCTGGGGGGGGGGACTTTCTGACGGATCCACTAGCCAGAAAATCGCAATACAATAGTGCAAGGTCAGACATAATCAAACCCATAGTACAAAACAATCAACTAGCCACTAAAGTAGTCACCAGATCCCAGGCAAAACAAGAAACATTGACAGACAATGACACCATCCAAACCTTTAAACAAGTATTGGCCACTGATGAATGGTTTTTGAACAACAATTCCAGCTGTCTGATGAAATAAGATTTGGCTTGGGTGGGTGGGAAGTTGTATGTCCCTGCAAGCCAAAGACTATGCTTAATGGTACGGTGCCAGGACTCCAAATTAGCTGGACATTTTGAGTTCCTGAAAACTTTACACCTGATTAAAAGACAATTTTGGTGGCCATCACTAAAAAAGGACATAGAAAGCTATGTAGCTAGCTGCCCCATTTGTGCAGCAGCAAAAAGACGTCAGGGGAAATCCCCAGGTCTATTGCAGAAGGCAGCTGCGCCTTGGAGAGAGATTGCTATGGATTTCATCGTGGAATTGCCAAACAGTGAGGGAAATACTGTTATTTGGGTTGTGACAGACCTATTTTCAAAACAGGCACATTTTATATACCCTGCCAAAAGATCCCAACTGCTAAAAGTTTAGCCAAATTATTCCTAATACACATTTATCGACTTCATGGTGCTCCACAAAGGATCATCTCCGACAGAGGGGCTCAATTCACCTCCAGCTTTTGGAGGGCGTTTTTGGGCTTACTTGGTACCAGGGGTTGAGCACATGTTTTCAACATCCTTGTACTAATGGAAATTCTGAAATTTTGAACTCAGTGCTAGAACAATATTTAATTTTCAACAGGATAACTGGACCGAACTTTTTTCTTTTGCTGAAGTTGCGTTTAATAATGCTGTACATTCAAGCACTGGTTTTACCCCTTTTAGAGTAGCAACAGGCCAGGATTTCAGCCCCATGCCTGAACTACCCACAGAAGAACCCACCATCCCCTCACTTAAGGAGTGGATGGATAATTTGCAAAACATGTGGCCAGTGGTTAGATTAGCCTTACAGGAAGCTAGAGAAGCTTTTAAGATTCAAGCTGACAAGAAAAGGATGGAACCCAAACCTTTTCATGTTGGAGACAGAGTATACTTATTTACAAAATTCCTGAAATCATTACAACCATCAAAGAAACTAGGGCCAAAGTTCATTGGACCTTTCCCCATCACTAGAATCATCAATCCAGTAGCAGTTGAACTACTCCTTCCAAAAACACTCAGGCAGATCACCCAGTATTCCATATCAGTTCACTCAAACGAGAAGTAATCTTATCCCTCAGACCATCTGCATCTACACCACCTGTGCCCATCATGATTTTTTTTTTATTTGATTTATATGCCGCCCTTCTCTGGAGACTCAGGGCGGCTTACAATGCGCTAAGCAATGATTGAAGGTGAACAACATTTTGAAATCAAGGAAATCCTTGACTCTAGGATCCACAGAGGGAAAGTCCAATACTTAGTTGTTTGGAAACATTTACCATCAGCACACAATGAATGGGTCGCTAAACACCATGTTAGGGCTCCAATCTTACTGAGAAAATTTCACTCCCAATACCCTAACAAACCTTGTTAATATACTATCATGAAATCTTGAAATCTTGTGTATATTTGTTTTTTTTACAGATGGACCCTTTTGTTTTCTAAGGAGGGTAGCATGTCAGATCCCTAAAAGTGATACTGCCATTCAAGTGGAGGAAGGGGGAGATTTGGATTCGATTTACTAGCATGGCCTGTGTCATCAGATATTTTACAACCTATATCCTGGTGCCAAGGAGGCCTGAGATTCCCTTTACCTGCAGGAATTTATATGATAGCCATGTAGGTTGTCTCACTTTAAAGGGTAATGGTGGGAATGCATGTTTGTTCAAGTTCTCAGAGGAAATAGTAAAGAAAACATCTTCACATTTCTGTATTGGCATTCTGACTTAAGGGGAGTGGTCTCTACCACTTTAATCCTACTGCTTTGCCTAAGGGTATTCAGAGTGTGCTTTAGTTGGATGGCTTTCACTACTGCTTAATAAAAGAATCCTTTTGAACAACTACATTTCAAGAGTTTGTACTTTCTTAAGTTGGAAGGAGAGGCGATCCTTACATCGTTCTCCTATTACGCAAGAGACAGGAAGGCCATAGCTTCTTACAAAATTTGTTAGTTTGGTGATCCATTAGATTTGTGATTGTGATTTTATTTGCTCTGGTAGACATAACTTGGGGAGTCTATCAGTCTCTATTTCATTGACTCTATGCCAGTAGTTATATGCTCTAATTTTAGATAGTGCATGAATTGTATGAATTCCCAATTCAACTCTAACTGCTGCAGCAGATGTTCTTAGATCTACACCCAAAATACATCTCAGATGCTGGGACTGTGTTTGTTTTAGTACTGTGGTTGAGTATAGACCCCAAACTTTTGCTCCATACAAGAGCATAAGGGTAACCTTAGCTTTATATATTTTAATTATGAGACTAGGGACCTTGGGTAACTATGATTCTTTAGTTTAAGCAGTAAATTCAAATGAGCTTTTGCTGTTCTCTGTTGATGATGGCAAGCCCAAGATCCAGTCTTGGAAAAAGTTATGCCTAAATATACAACAGTGTTAACCTGTTCAATTGATTCACAATCTAATTGCCATCTATGTCTCTGATGATGTTTTCCAAACACTATGATTTTTGATTTAGATTTACTAATGGTTAGGGTGGGTGTTGGCAACCTGCGGCTCCAAAGCCGCGTGCGGCTCTTTCATCCTTCTGGTGTGGCTCCCTGTCGCGGCAGATGGATGAAAGAGCTATCACCCTGCTGTGGTGATGGCGATGGCCAGAGCCTTAGTGAGGGAATGAAGGGCTGCTGCACTTGCCTTTGCATGAAACAGCATTCTGCTTTCATTGTGGTACATTTGCTGTTGCTGCCTCCATGGACTAGGCACTACTCTTGCAGTGCCTTGCACAGCACAGTGAAATTTAGCACGCTTCACAATGGGGGAAACGGGATCCCCCTCCTCCTGGAGCTCATTATGATGTGGAGCCACAATGCATCTTGACATTAAATGAATACCCAAATATTTCACTTTCTTCACTATTTGAATGTCCAGTTTCTCCATTATTTCCTTTTTTTGATTTTCTCTCATATTTTTTACTAATATTTTTGTCCTATCCTTATTAATTTTCAATCCTGCTACTTCTCCATATTCTTCTATTTGCTCAAGCAGCTTTGAAGCTGTCTCTATTGGCTCTTCCATAATAAACACCAAATCATCCGCAAATGCTTGCAATTGATATTCCTCTTTTTTAATTTTCATTCCTTTTATATCCTTATCCTGTCTCACTTTTCTATTTAAAATCTCTAGTCTCAAGATAAATAATAGCTGAGATAACGGGCAACCCTGTCTTGTTCCTTTTCTAATATCCACTTTTCCTGTCATTTCACCATTTACCATCACCTTTGCCGATTGATCTTTGTATATAGCTTTAATCGTATTTATAAATCTATCCCCAAAGTCCATCATTTTTAACTGTATTATCATTAATTGCCAATCCACATTATCACTTTCTGTGCATCTAAAAACAGCAACTCTATTTGCTTCTCTGAATGTGCTTCATAATATTTCAAAGCATTTAATATAATCTGCATATTGTCTCTAATCTACCTTTTTGGTAAGAAACCATTTTGGTCCTCATTTAAGAGTTTTTTTCAATCTTTCAGCCATAATTGATGCAAAAATTTTATAATCCGCGTTTAATAGGGATATCGGCGTATAATTCTTTACTTGTTATAAATCTGACTCTTCTTTTGGTATCAAGGTTATATATGCCTCTATCCATGAGTCTGGAATCTTGGCTTTTAATAGTAATTCATTAAACACCTGCAGCATCACATTACTTAATACATCTTGTAGTGTTTTATATATCTCTGCTGGTAATCCATCCGGATCTGGTATTTTCCCATTCTTTTGTCTTTTAATTCCCTCTACTAATTCCATCATTAATATTCTTTCTTCTAACATTTTTAAAAAATTTTCTGAAATCTTAGGTATTTTGGCTTTTTCTTTTTTTAAAAAGTGTTTTTCCCCCAAACACACAAATATATCTTTTCGGAACAGAGCTTTGATCTGGTCATCAATTTGTTCAATTTTTTGTCATCTTTAATAAAATTTTATACATTCTATTTTGCCATAACACTTGTTTCTTAATCTTAAATCGCATATCTCAACTAATACCATCTTAGAAAAAGTTTACTCATATTTACCTAATCAAAACAATTACCTTTCTATTAACCCACCTTAAATATTAATTCAATTAATACCTCATAATACATTTCACAATTCTTACCCTAAATCCTCATTATTAACAATACAGTTCAAACATGTTTATATTTCAAAATTATTTCCATTTTTAAAAACTTCCTTACATTTATTTATTACTTTATATAATGCTCATTGAATCTTTATTCCATTATTACTTTATCAAATTTAAATCTTATCTCTAATCTTTAAAATATAGCAATTTATCATTTAAACATAGTTCTTAATTCAAATAATGCTACATAATACCATTTCCCAATTATTTCCCTAAATTCTATCTATTTAACCATACAATTTATATAAACACCAATTAAATATTTCTTGTTTGTAAATCATAATCATATATTGTTTCAATTTTCTTTTCTTTTTTGCTTAAATAGAAACTGTTCAAATTAGTACAATTGTTATAAGTATTTAAACAATATCCCAATTATTATAGCCATCAAACTTCTCAAATGATACCATCTAACATCTTAATAAAAATTAATTATGTCCATTGTTATATTTTCTTTTAACATTGTCTATTTTGCATATGTTATTAGCTTCAATCCATATTTCATTTCTAAGTATCTGTAACATTTCTTCTCACATTTCTATTACCATTGTTAATCTCAATATAGTCATTTTATAAATACAAGTCCTGGACTTTTTTATTTTCCTTAATATTTTCTAACCTTTATTCTTTTAACATTCACTGCTAATCCCAGTGTAATCATTATATTATTGTTAATCTCAATAGAATCTCTAAAAACCTCCTTTTTATTATTACTATTCACATATTCAGTTACTTATTCATATTTTAATCACATTGTTTTTATCTTCTTTATTTTCCATCTCTGTGCCTTATTTCTCCATCTTCATTTTCTTGTCTGCTTGCATATACTCCATATACTCTGTATCCTCAAATTTTTGTCCTCTGTGCAACATTTATAATTATTTCTCTTATTTCCATTTTCCAAGTCAAATAAGTCAATTTGTTCCTTCTCTAATTCCAGCGCCATTTTTTTCTTTTTGAGTTAATATTATTCCAATTATAAGAGTTCCATTGTATTCCCTTCTTTCCAAAAAAATTTTTCCCTCCAAAACTCGAACTGTTTGCAGACAAGAAAATCCTCCCCCACAAATTCTCACGGTTGTTATCTGTGAAGTTCACAGTTTTCCAAAACAAAAAACAAGTTGCAATATTCCTTTTTACTCCAGAAGGTGTCTCTCTGTAATCCATAATTTCCCATTGTTTAACAAGTATCCATTTTGTTTCGATTACATAACGTTCTTACTTAGGTTCTCTTTTTCTTTTTAGTTTTAAAAGTATCAAATCATATTTAAAGTCCAGTCCAAATTTAAATAGCTTTTCTCACTTCTTTTCCCTTCCCCCCTTATTTGTACACCACTCTTTTTTAAAGCTTATTGTCCATTCTCTTAGTTTTTCTTGAAATCTAAAAAAGAAAGGAAAAAAAAAGGATCTCTTTATTTCTGTCCAATCCTTTGACCATATCTAGTTGTTTAAAGTTTCCAAATAGTTTGTTCAGAAATCACTTTTCTATCGGGCTTTTATCTCTTTAAAGTTACATTTCAAAATTTTCTTTGCCCCTGTGCTCCTTAGCCGCTATTTCCTCATTAAGGGTCTTATAATTGAAAGATGTTTCCCTTGTTGTTATTTCAAGCCTGGGTTGGCTGTTACTCATCCAGCTTTAAAAAGACACGTTCCTCTCTTCTCTCCAGCTCTATACTTAGTCTGGTTGTCCCAGCTTCGTGGCAGCCGCCATGGCTGCCATCCCCCGCCACAGAGTTCCCTCCGACCTTCAAGGAACTTGCCTGTTCCTCTTGGTCGTCTGATGTGCTTCTCTTTCTTCCCCGTCCCTACAGAATGGTTCTGGTCCGCAGACCCATCCCCGACTGTCTCGCTGTGACACCAAACTCGAAGTCAGGTATTTCAGCTTTTTCTAAGTATTATTCTATCTTTTCCTCTGCTCTTGTTTATACAGCCCATTATAATATTTATCAATTATTATTTTCTTTTCCTCATAACATACATTTCCATCTTGGTCTAATAATTCTGTCAGGTTCCGATGTTGTCTTAAATAAATCGCATTTTCCAAACAAATAGTCTTTGATGAAATCTTTCATTTCTTAAGAACAAACATATCTGGTCCCGACTCTGTCGGGACCAATTTCCTGCTCGGGAGTCTAAGTCTCAAATACTTGGTGGAGAGGTAGACCACCTCTCCCACTCGAAATGGTCTTTGGGGAGTTCGGTTTCTTATAGGATTGTGCCGCCTTGGCCAACGCCCTCTTAACGTTCTCCCAGGTTTCTTTCAACATTGCCATCCAGTCGTTCAAACTGACTGAGGAAGGGGGCTCCCTCGGGTACTCTGGCATGGGGACGAAGTCCATACCACTCACTATTTTAAAAGGGGTTAATCCCATGCTACTGTGGACTGCATTATTATACACGACCTCCGCAAAAGATAGGAGGTCTGCCCAATTGGACTGTTGGTAATCGATGTAGCATCTTAAGTATTGCTCTATCATGGCATTCAGTTTCTCTGCCCCCCCTCCCCATTGGTGCTTGGGTGAAATGCTGAGCTGAGGCCTTGGGATGAACCTATGGATCATAGGAACTCCCTCCAGAATTTTGTGGTGAACTGGACCCCTTGGTCGGAGATGATTCTTCTGGGGACTCCATGCAGGCGGTAGATGTGTTTCAGGAAGAGTTTGGATAATTGGCAGGCTGAGGGCAGCCCGCTGCAAGGAATGAAGTGTGCCTGTTTGGAGAATAAGTCTATTACAGTCCAGATCACTGTATTTCCACCACTCCTCAGTAGTTCTACTATGAAGTCCATCGCAATCTCCTCCCATGGTCTTGTTGGTTCAGCTACCGGTTGCAACAGTCTGGGAGGGCATCCTGGTCATTTCTTCATCGTGGCACAAATGGTACAACTCTTTACATAACTGTCTACGTCCTTTCTCATGTGGGGCCACCAGAACTGTCTTCGTACTAAGTGCAGAGTCTTTAGGAAACCGAAATGTCTCACTGGTTTAACGTCTTGGCTCCTCTTGAGGATCAGGGTGTGTAGGGTCTGTGGGACATAGAGCTTTGTCCCCTTCCATGCTAGGTCATCCCTTTTTGTCAAGAGATGTTGATTGTCTCGGAACCAGGGGTCTGCCCCTGTTTCAGTTTTAAGCCTTGTTACGTCGCTTGCAAGTTGGTCCTGCTGGTCGCGCTGTTGCCGTCTGGTGACCACCTGACCCACGACCTGGGTAGAGGGGATGATGACGTTCACTACCTGCTCCCACTCACTGTTATATTGGGGCATCTGGGAGAGTGCATCGGCCAGAAGTTTTTCCCCCCTGGGATGTGCTTAAGCTCGAAGTTGAAATGATTGAATTATTGCGCCCAGTGGACTTGCCTGGGCGACAACTTCCATGGGGTTCTGAGGGCCTCCAGATTCTTGTGATCAGTCCAAACTTTGAACGATCTCTGGCGTCCCTCTAGTAGGTGTCGCCAGGTCAGCAGCGCCCATCTCACCGTGAACGCTTCCTTCCTTCCTTCCTTCCTTTAGCTGGCTCAATGAAACCTCTTTGTAGGTTCTTGTCTATGTAGTTCCACATTTCTTGCATTTTGCGGGGTGTCATGGCATATAGTTTAGGCTTAGGTAGTTTTGCTCCAGGGATGATCTCAATAGCGCAATCGGCCTCACGGTGGGGGGGGGGTAGAACATCACACTTGGCCTCGCTAAACACCTTTGCAAGGTCTTGGTACTCCTCTGGGATCTATTCTGTATTGTGGGAGCTGTCGGATGTGGCCGCCAGTTGCTCTGTTGTACCCTCAGGGAGGGGCCCTTGTATTGGTGGTTTCTTCCTTTGCTCTGGTGGGAAAGATTGGGGCTCCTGCATGGGGGGCATCTCCCCTGGTTGGAGTGGTAGGGGTTGGGGGCCCTTTGCAATCCTCAGCCTGCAGATTCCCTCTTGCCACCAAATGATTGGGCCCCACTTGTCTAGCCACGAGAGTCCCAGTATGACTGGATCTGTCATTTTGGCGACTATTATGAACTGAATCATTTCCCAGTGATCTGCTAGCTCCAGCCTCACTGGCTCGGTCAAGTGTGTGGTGTAAGTCCCCCCCACTAGGGATCAATCAACTTGTTCAAATTGGGTGGTTGAGTTTTTTAGCACAGATCCCCAATTTTAGGACTGTGGGCAGGTTGATCAGGCACTTCGTGCAGCCTGAATCTATTAGGGCTTGGAAAGTCCCTTGGGTCCCTGTTTTCTGGGCTGTTAGGTGTATTGAGAAAAGAAAGGGGTGGACGGGTCCGCTCACCATCGGGTCATCTTCACCCTCGTCCTCGCTGTCATATGACTCGTGGGGACTGATTTCCCTCATCTGGGACCCCTCTTGTTTCAGTCAGGTGGGAGAAAACCTCTGGTCTTGGGGGGACTCTCCGTGGTGTCTTGGTGGTGTGTTTGGGCCCTCGTTCTGGTCATGCCCTGGGCTGTGGGTCTGGCCTCGGTCTAGGGGTTCCACACGCTGCTGCCAGGTGACCAATCCCCCTGCACCTGTAGCACCTCATCGGGCTCTGTGGGGCGACTGGCCTCTGGGTGGGCTGTGGCGCTGCGGTTCCTCGTCTGCCAGGTGGTCCCTGGTCTGGGTGGTCTCTCTCCTCACTATCTGGTTGCTTCGACATGTCATTGGCCTGCAGCCCTCTGTCAACTTTTATTGCTACCCGGAACCATTCGGAGAGTCAGTTTGGAATATCTCGATAAGCGGTCACTTGGGCAATATGCTTATCTAGGCTTGTTTTAAAGAAATACACCTGCAGTCACTCTGGTAGGGGAGGTAGGGTCCCAATGACTCTCCTGAATTCACAGATATGCTCTCTGATAGGCTTCCCCTTCTTCATTAGGTTCCTGAGCTCGTCCTCCATGTAGGGGTCCTCCTTTGCCTCCTCGAATTGGGTTCGTAGTAGTTGTAAGAACTCAACTGCGTCTCGCAATTGGGGGGCCCTGTTCTTGTAGAGAGCTGCTGACCACCTTCTTCCGTCTCCTTCAAATCCCTCTGAGATGGCACTGACTAGGGCTCTGGGAAATGGATAGAGGTGTCCATAGCATTCGATGTAGATGTCAGCTGTATCGAGGAATTACGCTAGCTGGTCAGGGTCACCATCGAACTTCCCTCTGAAACAGGGTGGGTCCTCTCTCCTTCTGCTCTGGGGGGGGGAAGGCTGTGCTTTCGTCTATGACGTCTCAGTTTGGAAACCTCGAGTGGGCCCCCCACTCTCCTCAGGCCTGCCTGATGGTCCCTCCTCCAGAAGGATGGCACGGTCAAATTTCTCTTTCAATTCATCTTGTGGGCTCTCGAGTGGCTTCCCCAAAGATTTTTGGTGCCTGGCCTGCTGCCAGTGCCATAGGCAGTCTGTCCTCCCCAGCTCACTTAGGGGCTTCCCCTTATCTTGAACGTTCAGGAAGGGAACGTCAATCTCTGGGGATTTTGGCAAAAGCCCCAAATACTTATCTTTTTTCCCCTTGGCTTGCAGCTTCTCTGACGGAGGGAGGAGCGGTGGCTTCATTGCATCCAAGCTGCCTGGAATCAGGGCTGGCTCTTGTCCAGTTGCTTGAATCAAGTAATCTCCGGAAAGTTCCCTCTCTGCCATAATTACTGGACTGTGCTTTCATTTACTCCAGACATCAGGGGAGGGAGCTGGAGGTTTGGAAGTCAGTCAGCTTGGCTTGGAGAGGAGTACTGGCACTCAGGTTCCGATGTTGTCTTAAATAAATCGCATTTTCCAAACAAATAGTCTTTGATGAAATCTTTAATTTCTTAAGAACAAACATGTCTGATCCCGACTCCGCCGGTGCCAGTACTGACCTGCTAACCCCCACACCCTTCCCTTTTCGTCCCTCAATTCTCAGCATCTCATTGGCTATCTTCAAAGTCACTCTCACTAGAATGTCCCCCTCCCATCCCATCTCCTAGGTGACATTATCTGCCGGTTAAGTAAATAGGTGAAAAGTCAAACTGCTTCTTCTCTCTCTCCTTTTCTTTTTTTTCTTCATGTCAGCACTGGGACGAATGAAACTTGGGGTGCTGACAATTGACTTATTAGCTTCTTTTCTTTTTCTTTTTTCATTTTATATGCTAGCCAATGTCCTTGTTTATTTGCATTTTCAAAAAAGTTTTGCTTTGTAGATTTTATTTTGTTTGCCAACTCTTCATTTTCCATTAAATTCATCTTGTCTTTTTTCAAGTCCATCAGGTTCTTAATCTTTTTATCTTGTGAATTTTTCTGTAACCCCATCTCTAACTTCTTGTATTCCTCCTCTAATTTCTTATGCATTTGTTTATTTTGCTTATTCCATTTTCCTAAATATGACATTGTCAATCCTCTAATATATGCTTTGCTAGTGTCCCACACATTTTGTAGTGATGTATCTTCTTTCCTGTTCTCTTTAAAGAAAAAGGTCAATTCTTTTTCCATGTATTGTTGAAAGCTCATTTCACTTAATAATTTTTGATTTAATGCCCGTCTCATATTTTTTTGTGTCCCTTCCATCTCATTGTTATTGGATTGTGGTGTGCCCATGTACTTGTTTCTATATCAATCTTTTGTATTTTAAATATTATTTCTATATTCCAGTATTCTGGACCACGAGAAGTGTCTATTTGAATAAAATGTGTAGTGCTTTTCTTTTGGGTATCTTTATCTCCATGCATCTTGCAAACTTATTTCATCTATCATCGTAAAAAAATGTTTTTGAAAGAGTCTTTCTTGATTTCTTGTTCACTTTTGTGGATTTGTAATCCAATTCATTATCTACAATCGCATTGAAATCCCCCATTATACATATGCCTTCATATTCATATTCTATTATTTTTTATGCAATTTCACATAGAATTCTTCTTGATTATCATTTGGGGCATATATTGCCACTAATAATATTTTATTTTGGTTCATTCTTATTTCAACCATTAACACCCAGGCTCTTTCTGAAAAAGTGAACTAATAGCCACTCCGGCAAAGGGGGTAGCTTTCCCACAACTCTCCTGAATTCACAGATGTGTTCCTTAATGGGTTGCCCTCTTTGCTTTAGGTTTCAAACTTCATCCTTTGCATATTGATCCTCCTCCACCACCTCAAATCTGGCTTCTAGCTCTTGTAGGATGTCATCAACATCTTGCAGCTGCAGGGTTCTCCTCTTATGGAGGGCTACTAGCCATTCCTTTGCTTCTCCCTCTAGGCCCCCTAGTGATGGTATTCACCATGGCTCTGTGTGATGGGTAAAGGTGTCCATAGCACTCTAGGTGGACTCTAGCAGAGTCAAGGAATAGAGCCAGTTGATCTGAGTCCTGATCAAATTTCCCTGAATTGGGGCAATTCATTCAGCACTGTTCCTCCCTCATCATGTTGGCCCCAGTATGCCTGCTCTTGGTGTATTTGATGGTCTCCCTTGGCTCTAGTTCATAGAGAGGGGAGGGGCCGCCCACCTTGGGCAGCTTGCCTGTTGCATGGAGGAGCTACCGGCAGCAGCCTTGGGCTCATTCCCTTTCTGATGGGTGGAGAAGGGGGGCTGAGTTCCTGTCTGCATCTCCTCACTTCAAAGGGCTCAGTTGCAACCCCCTATCTTTTGGGTGGCATGACACCCTTCATCACGAAGGGTGGTCCAGTCAAATTTCTCCTTCAGCTGTTCTAAGGATCCCCCCCAAGGGTTCCATCAGAGTTTTTGGGAGCCTGTTCCCAGTCCCTCATCCATTCCACTATTCCTAGCTTGCTCAGGGGTTTTTCCCAAGCCTGGGTGCTAGGGTGGGGGAGCTCAACCTCAGCTGCTTTAGGGACTTTTTCCCACCAATACTCATCCCTTTTCATTTGGTGTTAGGATTCTATATGGTGTATATAATGTTAGAACCAGTTGTCCAG
>WNWU01013905.1:5770-20357 GCA_012654045.1 Ptyas mucosa | reverse complement strand
GGAGGAAACCTAATCTTAGTTATTTACACACATTTGGAGCCCCAGCTCCTTAACATTTGGGTTGCCTGGGTGGGCGTTTCGGCTGTCAAGGCTTTGATGGCCAAAGTGGGCTGCAGTTTGGTTCCAATTGGGCTGCTGGCTCCTGGAGTTCCCTCAGTGGGGGCAATTTCTGCCCCACTCTGGGTTGCCTGGAGCATGCTCTCTTTGAATAGTCCACCCTCTGCTATGGTAGCCTGAGTTTCTCTCCATACATCCCAGGTGTTGGGGATCGAATGGTGAGCCTGGGACTCAGGAATCCCAGTCATTTTGATTAATTTTGGGAGAGTTGGCTTGCTTTCAGGGTTCTGACCAATGCCGTAATTAAATCATGAGCCTCAATCCAAGCTTCAAAAGAAATCCAGTTATTTATTAGGAGCTTCATGTTGGCACAATCCAAGTGAAGCCAACTCTGAACTCACTTAATTTGCACCTTAGCTCTGATCCTGTTTCCCTCCCTCCCCCAAGGTGTGTCATCAGTCACAGTCCCCAATGAAGCAATTTCATGGTTTGTAGAAGTCATTCCCTCCGGCCACTGTGGCTACCCCTGGAAATGACCTTGACGTTGCTGCTGAAATGTGCTTCATTTTGACTGAAATGCAAATTCCTTGATGCAGCTGCAAGGCTCAGTTTTCCCATTCCCCTGCCTATGGCAACTCGCGAGCAGGTCAGGAATGGTTCGCGAGTTGACATCCCTGCCATGCCCTGCCTTGGCTGCTTCCCTTTGGCTAATGCCTAGCAAGGGAGAAGTTGCTCTGCCATGCATGGGCAGAGACTGGTGGTGAGGGGCATGCCCGAGTGATACTCCTGTGCCAAAACAACCTTCCCCTTCCTCTGTGGAAAGATCAAGGCCTTTTTACTTTGTCCTAGGCCAAGGGGATGCTCTGGGCGCAGGTCGCCATCGACACTACCTTCGTGGGCAGGCCAGGTCTCAGCTTCTGCTGGCCCTCCGGGTGGCTGCTGCCCATTCACTCTCCCCTCCACCTCGGGTCCTGCATCCAGCACATGAACGGGAACACACATCATGCACTACTTCCAGACCAGCCTGGCCAGCAGGTGGGCAACCAGGCAGCCCATTCCGCACCTGCTTCCTTGCTGTTGCTGCTGGGCCTGGACCATGTGGCACCCCAGGCCTGATGGACTACTGGCAGAACTTTATAAATGTTTGCAAGACACATTGAGTTTGCCAATATTGGAAGTTTATAATGAAGTACTGTTAGAGGCCAAAATTCCAAATACGTGGATAGAAGTAAATATAACTCTAATACTGAAAGAAGAATCAGATTTAATGCAGATAAAAAATTATAGGCCAATATCACTATTAAATGTAGACTATAAACTATATGTCTCAATAATTGCAGAAAGATTAAAAATATTCCTGAATGAATTTATACACTCAGACCAGAATAGATTTTTACCTAAAAGGCAAATTAAGAATAACATGAGAATTATTTTGAACACGTTAGAATATTATGAAATGCATCCTGAAAAACAAATGGAATTGATATTCTTAGATGCACAGAAAACATTTGATAACATAAATTGGCAATTTAAGTTATTACAATTAAGATATATGGACTTTGGGGAGAGATTTGTTAACATGATTGAGGCAATATATTCCAAGCAAACTGCAAACTGCAAAATGATGGTTAATGGGGATAAGACCAAGAACTTTAACATAAGAAAAGTCATGAGACAAGGATGTCTGCTGTCCCCTCTACTATTTATATTAACATTGGAAGTATTAAATAGAAATATTAGACAAGACTCAGAAATAAAAGGAATGTAAATAAAAACAGAAGAATATAAGCTACAGGCATTTGCAGATGACCTGGTATTTATTTTAGAAGAACCACAAGAATCTGGCCCCAAGTTAATAAAAATAATAGCAGAGTACGGTGAAGTTGCAGGTCTGAAAATGAATAAAGAGAAAACTAAAATACTAGTTAAAAATGTCACAGAGAAACAAACAAACAAAAAAGAGTTGGTAGAAAAGATAGAAATTCAGATAGTTAAGAAAGTCAAATACTTGACTATTGCAATGCGCTCTAAATGAGGCTGCCCTTGAAGAGTATCCGGAAGCTCCAGTTGGTGCAAAATGCAACAACCCACATGGTTTTGTGCAGACCCCGGTGTGCACATATATCACCTCTCCTGCAGGAGCTGCATTGGCTGCCTATTTGCTTCTGGGTGCAATTCAAGGTACTGGTTGTCACCTTTAAAGCCCTTCATGGCTTGGCACCAGGTTATCTGAGGGACCGTCTCCTGCCAGTCACATCTACCCAACCCATTAGAGCGGGGAGGCAGGGAATGCTGCGGGTCCCATCCCTGAGGGAGATAAACCTGGTGGGACCCAGAAGAAAGGCCTCTGTGGTGGCTCCCTCTCTCTGGAACATCATTCCCCCAGAGATTAAGAACTGCCCCCACCCTAATTCTCTTCCGGAAGGCGCTGAAGACCTGGTTCTGCCAGTGGCCTGGGGAACCCAGAGAGGGATGGAGCCCATTAAATGGCTTGTGTGATAGGCTGTTGCTGGGGCAGGAGGTGGAGGTCAGGGATGAATTTATTACATTAATTTATTTGATTTTTTTATGAATTTTAGTTTTTTAAATGTGGTTTTTTATATTCTGTAAGCCGCCTTGAGTTGCCATGGGTGAATATGCAGCAATATAAATCTAATAAATAAATAAATACTTAGGAGTTCAGTTAACAGCAAGATGTGCAACTATAAAAGATAATTATATGAAACTGTTACAACAAATTAAATTAGATTTGGAGAAATGGAAAAACCTGCAGCTATTGTTGATAGGAAAGATAGCTACAATAAAAACGAACATTTTGCAGAGACAGTTATTCTTATTCCAAACAATTCTGATAAAATTAGAAAAATTTTTTTTTGAAGAACTAAACAAAATGATACTAAAATATGTTTGGCAAGGGAAAAAAGCAAGAATAAGACTGAAACTACTACAAGTTTAAGTTTATTAGACTTTTATACCACCCTTCTCCCGAAGGACTCAGGGTGGTGTACAGCCATATTAAAACACATAGATTTGCAAAATTTAAAACCAATTAAAATCGGGTATATAAAATTTTGGCCCACAAATTAAAAACATACATACACCCATTATAAAATT
Organism: Ptyas mucosa; assembly: GCA_012654045.1. Lineage (NCBI taxonomy): Eukaryota > Metazoa > Chordata > Lepidosauria > Squamata > Colubridae > Ptyas > Ptyas mucosa. The sequence goes on along the minus strand of WNWU01013905.1, from coordinate 17,186 downwards.
CATATTAGGTCAGCCTGGCTTGCTGGAACAAAAGGGTCTTCAGGGCGCAGCGAAAGGTGCGCAGGTTGGGGCTAAGACGAACCTCTAGGGGCAGCTCATTCCAGAGGGCTGGTGCCGCCACAGAGACGGCTCTCCCCCTGGGTGTTGCCAGTCAGCATTATTTGGCCGACGGCACCCTGAGGAGCCCCTCTCTGTGGGAGCATATTGGCTGGTGGGAGGTAGTTGGTCGCAGAAGGCGGTCTCGTATATATACCCCGGTCCTAAGCCATGGAACGCTTTAAAGGTGGTGACCAACACCTTAAATCGCACCCGGAAGACCACCGGGAGCCAGTGCAGCATACGCAGGAGGGGTGTTACGTGGGTTCGCCGAGTCACCCCCATAACTACCCGTAAAGCCGCATTCTGGACCAGTTGGAGCCTCTGAGTGCTCTTCAAGGGGAGCCCCATGTAGAGACCATTTCAGTAGTCCAGACGGGACGGGACGAGGGCATGAGTGACTGTGCGCAGGGCATCCTGGTCCAGAAGGGGACGCAACTGGTTCATCAGGCGAACCTGATAAAAAGCTCCCCTGCCCACGGCTGTCATATGATCTTCCAAAGACAGCCATGCATCCAGGAGAACATCCAAGTTGTGAGCCCTCTCTGAGGGGGCCAAGATCTCACCCCCAATAGTCAGCGATGGAACCAGCTGACTATACCGGGACGCCGGAAGCCACAGCCACTCGGTCTTGGACGGGTTGAGTCTGAGCTTTTTCCTCCCCATCCAGATCCGCATTGCCTCCAGACACTGGGACATTACGTCAAGGGCATCATTGGGGTGGCCCGGGGTGGAGATGTACAGCTAAGTATTGTCAGCGTACTGATGGAACCTCACCCCGAAACCACGGATGATCTCGCCCAGCGGCTTCACATAAATGTTGAACAGAAGGGGCAAGAGGACTGACCCTTGCAGCACCCCATATACAAGGTGCCTCGAGGTCAACTTCTGCCCCCCTGCCAACACAAATTGCGTATGGTCAGAGAGGAAGGAGGAGAACCACCACAACACGGTGCCCCCCACTCTCAACCCCTCCAATCGTCGCAGCATGATACCATGGTCGATGGTATCAAAAGCCACTGAGAGATCTAATGGGATCAGGACAGAGGAACAACCCCTGTCCCAAGCCCTCCAGAGATCATCAACCAATGCGACCAATGCCGTTTCCCTGCTGTGCCCTGGGCTGAAGCCCAACTGGAACGGATCTAGATAATCGGCTTCATCCAGGTACTGGGGAAGTTGTCGCACCACCACACTCTCAACAACCTTCACCACGAAGCGAAGGTTGGAGACTGGGCGATAATTCACTAATACAGCTGGGTCCAGGGAAGGCTTCTTGAGGAGAGGCCTCACTACCGCCTCTTTCAAAGAGGGGGGGAAGAAGCCCTCACTCAAAGAAGTGTTAACAATCCCCTGGAGCCAGCCTCGTGTAATCTCCTGGGAGGCCAGCACCAACTAGGAGGGACACGGGTCCAATAAACATGTGGCAGCGTTAAGCCTACCCAGAATCCTGTCCACGTCCTCGGGAGTCACAAAGTCAAAAGGACACTAAACTGAAAGATGGCCTTGGGTTGTCAGACTGGGAGCTATACTACCAGGCTTCTGCACTTGTCTGGGTGAACGAATGGATAAACTTGAGACATAAAAGGCTGTTAACTTTGGAGGAATATCATCTCCGACTGGGGTGGCGTGCCTTTTTATGGTATGGGAAAAATAAAATACATGGATATTTCCAGAGGCATCTTGTTAGAAATGCACTACTGTTAGTATGGGGGAAAATTAAAGATACTATATAAAAATACCAGTCTGGCTCTCCATGATGGAGGCACTGATTCATCCGAATGTGGTTAATGTCAGAAAAATTGTAAGGTATAAGGACATTTTTTTAAATTAAGTTTTTTATTTTTTCCAGTATAAACATACATGTTTCGTGGACAGTACATTGATTGGGTCAGGTCTTTTTTATACAACATTAACAATAATAATACAAATAGTATTTAGAATTCTAATCTTCCAACTTCAAACAATACTAATCTCATTTCACATTCCTTTTACATTTTCTCTTTAATTCATTTAAGGATAAATAACATTTCTTCGCACTCTGTGTTTATTATCCCTTAGTAAATGTTGTCATTCAATATTTTAAAAATCACTCATTATTCCACCATAACATCAATATTCCAAATATATAGGATTACAAATAACACCAATTATTAACAATATTCATTCCATCAAGGGAGTATATCTCCAAGTTCCCACCATTTCTAATCCTTAATATTTTAAATTCACATTATCTTATAACACACTGTTAATATTAGTACTTCGGTTAAATTGTCTAGTCTTAAATTACCATCTACTAACCTAAAACATATTGGGGTTTTAGGGTTTTCCCATTTTATTAATATATTTTCACATTATCCATCATCTCTTAGTCTTTCTAAAAATCCATCGTTTACTGATTTTTGGTCAATCTTTTAACTCTCTCACTTAGAATCTTGTATCTCTTTTTAATTTTTTTTTATTGAAAAAGTTTTTCAAATACAAATTTTTCCCCCTTCCCCCCCCATCCCCCAGCATATTATATTACATAAATCAAGTTAACCTAAAGATACAATTCCCTCCCTTTCCCCCCCTATCCCCCCCCACCCCCCCCCCCCCCCCCCCATCCCTGGACTTCCACTATATGAAACCCTAGTAGTCCCAAACACAATATATGTTACTCATCCCCTTCATCTTCTATACCTTGCTTGCTATACAGTATTATCATATACATCTTATCTCCCTCAGCTAAAAGCTATATAATATTTTCTAGTTTGATATTTATTTTGTACATAATCAATCCACTTTTTCCATTCTTGCACATAATTCTTCTGTGTATGATCTTTTAAAAAAGCTGAAATCTTTGCCATTTCCACAAATCCGGCCATCTTCTGAGTCCATTGATCGATAGTAGGCAGGACATCTTTCTTCCAGTATTGGGCCACCAACAATCTAGCTGCTGTCACCATATACAATATCAATTTTGTTTCCCCCATTGTAAAATCATTAATTATACTCAATAGAAACAATTGTGGAGAAAATTGTAGTTTTTTCTTCAGAACATTTTGCATAACCCACCAAATTTTTATCCAAAAAGCCTTCACTTTCTTACAAGTCCACCATATATGATAATATGTAGCATCTAAACAATCACATCTCCAACATTTTGGTTGCACATTAGGGTACATACATCACAGTTTCTTGGGATCTAAATGCCACCTAGAAAACATTTTATAAAAATTCTCCCGCAAATTCTGTGACTGTGTAAATTTAACATTCTGAACCCATATTTTTTCCCAGGTATCCATCATAACTGGTTCAGTAAAATTCTGTGCCCATTTAATCATACAGTCTTTAACCAACTCGTTTTCTGAGTCCCTTTCTAGCAAAACATTATAAACTCTCTTAATATGCATTGGACCTTTCTCTTTTATCTGTCTAACCAATTCTTCTTCGTACTCCATTAAACCAGTTTTTTGATCTTCTTTCCATCTGATTTGTAATTGATTATACTGTAACCAAGTTAAAGTAATCCCTTTGGCCAACAGTGTTTCCAATGTCTTCAAGTGCCATCTGCCCTCTTCAAAGTAAAGTAACTCTTTATATAAAAAACCCCCGAGTGACTTAATATTTGTATTCCACATGGTATCAGCAAGATCCAGCCAAAACGGAATCTTATAATCCCAATTAGTTCGGTGCTTCCTCCAGACTCTCATCAAGGCATTTCTAAGTAGATGACTATTGAACACTTTATCCACTTTATTGTCATAAAATAGGTATGCATGCCATCCCCAGACAAGGTCATGACTTTCTATATTCAACAATTCAGTCTTAGTTTTCCCAAACCAATCACTTATTTGTGTCAATGCAGCTGCTTCATAGTATAATCGAAGGTTTGGAAGTTTAAGACCACCTCTCTCACGAGTATCTTGCATTATTTTCAGTTTAACTCTCGGTTTTTTTTCATTCCAAATAAATTTATTCACTCCTTTTTGCCATTCTAGCAGTGGTTTATCTGATTTGAGCACCGGTATCATTTGAAATAAAAAAATAAATCTAGGTAAAACATTCATCTTTACTGCTGATATTCTTCCAAGCAATGATAACTGCAGTTTCTTCCAATTTTGCATGTCTTTTTGTATCTTTTGCCACAAAACCTCATAATTATTTTGAAACAGTTTTACATTTGTATCTGCGATTTGTACTCCTAAATATTTAACCTTTGAAACAATTTCGAAGCCTGCCATTCTTTCCAGTTCCTTTTTTTTTGCTCTCTGTCAAATTTTTAACAATCATTTTAGTTTTTTTCTGGTTCAGCCTAAAACCAGATACCATGCCATAATCTTCTATAATATCTTTCATCTGGATTATTGACTTCATAGGTTGTGATAGGGTAACAACCAGATCATCTGCAAATGCCTTAGTTCTATAGTCCTCTTGCCTTATGGCTATTCCAGTCAAGGAGTTCGAGTCCCGTATTGCATTAAGTAAGACTTCTAAAGTTAGGATAAATAATAGCAGGGATAATGGACAACCTTGTCTGGTGCCTTTTTGTATGTTGAAATTTGATGTTAAACATCCATTAATAATAAGTTGTGCATATTGCTCTTGATAAATTGCACCAATTGCTTGTATAAACCGCTCCCCCAAATTCATTTTTTCCAAAGTCTTAATTATAAAGTTCCAATTCACTCGATCAAAGGCTTTTTCTGCATCCAAAAAAACCAGCACTGCAGAGATCTGTTTATTCTTATCTAGATAGTCCATTAAATCTATAACTTGCCTGACATTCTCCTTCATATATCTGCCTTCAATAAATCCTGCTTGATCATGATGAATTACCTTTTGGATAACTGGCATCAATCTGTTGGTTAATACTTTTGCAAAGATTTTATAATCTGTATTTAATAGAGATATTGGTCTGTAATTTTCTGGTTTCTTAAGACCTGATTCTTCTTTCGGAATCAATGAGACAAAAGCTGTTTTCCATGAGGAAGGTATCTTACCTCCTAATTGTATATTACAAAATAAGTCTTTAAGATGCTCAATCATTTCCTCTTGTAAAGTTTTATAGTAAACTGCAGTTAGGCCATCCGTCCCTGGAGCTTTAGCTGTTTTTAATTGTTTTATAGCGAAACTGATCTCCTCAACTGTTATCAATTGTTCCAAACTTTTCTTTTGATTTGTTGAAATTTTTGAAACTCTCTTGTTTTCTAAATATTCGTCTATAGAAGTATTCTGTATATTATCTTTAGCATATAACTTAGTATAATATTCCAAAAAGGCCTTTTTAATTAATTCTTGTTGATAAACTTCTTTGCCAGCATATTCAGTACTATCAATAATTCGTGTAGATGCTTGTTTCCTCAAAGTGTACGCCAACCACCTGCCCGGTTTGTTAGCATTAGTAAAAGTATTATGCTTTGCAAATTGTAAATTAGTTGCCGTTTGGTCTGCTATAAGCATTTGAAATTGATCCTTCAAAAGTTTTATGGCCATTTGATTATATTGGCTTCCGCTGTTGCCGTCAGCTGTTGTGGACGGTCCTTTGAAGACCGCCAGCCCAATCGCTCGTAAAAGAGTCGTTTCGGCAATTGAAACGGCTCGTAAAACTCCAAGACGCAAAGGGCTTGTGAGGAGAGCCGGCAGCTGCAGGTAGAGTCCCCTGTGAGACCCCCAGAAAGCTTTTTTTGCTTCTGGGGAGTTAACAGGGTGGGACTCCCTATCCACCCTGCTGAAGCTCCGGACGACTGGGAAACTCTGCTTTAAAGCAGAACAAGACAGCGCGGCAGCATTACCAATAACAAAGAAAAATAAGGAAGATTTCAAACTTCTCACTAAACAGCAAGTATTGGAAGCTTTTTGGACTATTTTAAAGAATTTTTAAAGTGAAAGTGAATTGGCTTTGAGGAAAGCGGAGGGGAAAAAAATGGCGCTTGTTCTTAGTTGAGAGAGCTGAAAGTGAAAGTAATTTGATTACTGTATCCGGCTACATTTTAAAGTAACAAATCCGGCTGGAAGCGGCAGAAGTATTCAAAAAACAAAATAACATAAAATAAAAATACCAACTGACTCTTATAGACCTGATTGAATCTGGAGAACTTTTTGGGAAAAGTTGTTAGAGTTTGTGGAAAAGGAAGATCTTTAAGAGGTAAAATGGCAACAAAGCAACCAGGGGGGGGGGCTCCCCCACACATAAACAGAAGCAGCCTCAAACAGCGCAGTTGCAATCTCAGACAAAGGAAGAAAGCCAATATGATATTATTATTAAAGAAATTCAAAGAGCTTAAAGGAATGTTTCAAGAGAAATATGACTCACTCAAACAAGATATTCAAACAGTGGTTAAAGGCCTGTCTGAGGTAGCGCTGCAGATTGATAAAAAAGTGGAGAATCTTGCCTCAGAGATGGAGACTAAATTCAGAGCTTCTGACTCAAAAATTATAGAAATTGAAGAAGTTACACAGAAAATGCAAAATGAGATTACTATGATGCAATTTCGATCAATGGAATATGCTATCAGATTGAGAGGTGTTAAAGAGAACACCAGAGAAGATCTTAGGAAAATTTGTGCAGAGGCTTTGGCAGTTATGTTGAAAGTGGAACCAGATCTGGTTTTGTGCAAGATGGACAAGGTCTACAGAGTTAATTCTCGGGTGGCGGTACAAAGACAACTGCCTAGAGATGTGGTTATATATTTCACAGATAGAAGAATGAGAAATGAAATTCTGCAAAATTCTTTTGTTACAACAGTTCAAGTTGATGGAAGTGAGATTGGAGTTTTTAAAGAACTACCGCCTAAAATGTTAAGAGATAGAAAGGATTTTGGATTTTTGGTGACAGAATTGAAAAGACAGAACATACAATTTAGGTGGGATGCCCCAATAGGTATAATACTCAGGCTGCGAGGAGTGAGATACCGCCTTAATACTATTGAAAAAGCAGAAGAATTTTATTACAATGTTTTGAAAGCGGGTTCTCCTCCTCCACGCACATCTTCACCAATAGATAAAGAAGCTCAACTACAAGCCGAGATTGATCAAGAAACAGAAGCACAAATAAGGCAGTCGCAAAGGGAGGCAAGAGAATTAATGGGAGCAGTAGGTGGTGTTGTGGTTGATCCTTTTGCACCATTCGAAGCTTCTCCTTTGGAAGAAATGTCTAAAACTATCACAGAGGAGGCGATGGCTTTGGAAGTAACAACATCTAAAGTGGAAGAGCAACGCATAACCAGAGCAATGTCTAAACAAATGAAGCAACAGCAGCAAGAATATAGTAAGCCACAGCGTGAGAAAAGAACCAAAGATAAACAGCAAGCTGAAGTCATGGGAGGAGCTAAACCGAAGATTCCTACTGTAGGAGAGAATCTTCAACAATTGCTCTCAAAACTTCAGACAGGGTCAAATGGCACTTAAATTTTTGTCTTGGAATGTAAACGGATTGAATTCTCCGCAAAAAAGAAGGAAGATATTTCACTATTTGAGACAATTTCATAATGATGTTATCTGTTTACAGGAGACTCATGTAAAATTGCAAGATCAGAAATACTTGATAAATTCAAAATTGGGAATGCAATTTGTTGCTTCAAATCAGGAAAAGAAGAATGGAGTGGTGATATATATAAATAAGAAACTTGTAGCAAAAATTATAGAAGCAGATAAAGATGGAAGATATATTGCAGTTGAAGTTATTACAGATGTTGGACCAATTTTGTTGGTTGGAATATACGCCCCAAATCAACAGCAGGAAACTTTTTACAAGCTACTTCATTTAAAAATTTTGGATTGGGACTATTCAAACACTATAATAATGGGTGATTGGAATGGAGTAATCCAACCTAGATTGGATAAAAAAACCACGGCCAAAATAGGGAATAAATTACCACAAGCTTTTTTCGAACTGAAAGAGGATTTGGAATTGAAAGATATTTGGAGAATTCGAAACCCAAATGAACTGGACTTTACTTTTTACTCAGACAGGCACAAATCCTTTTCCAGAATAGACTTTTTTCTCTTAACTTCTAATCTACTCTCTAAAGTAAAGAAAATAAAGATATTTCCTAGGACTTTGACTGACCACAGTCCGGTCTGGATGGAAATCGAGATGGGTAAAAGAGAAAGAAGATCCTGGAGAGTAAATGAGAATCTATTTAGATATGAAAAGAATATAATTGAACTCAAAAAGCATTTAAAGGAGTTTTTTAAATTTAATCTGAACAAAGGCACCCCTATTGAAACAGTTTGGGATGCAGCTAAAGCATATATGCGGGGAGTACTAATTCAAATGAATTCTAAACACAGGCAAAGTCAACAGAAGAAAAGACTACAATTGGAATCTGAGATAAAAAAGAAAGAACAACAATTGATACAAAAACCAACAGACGGAAAATTGCAAATGGCTATAAAACTTCTGAAGGATCAATTTCAAATGCTTATAGCAGACCAAACGGCAACTAACTTACAATTTGCAAAGCACAATACTTTTTCCAATGCTAACAAACCGGGCAGGTGGTTGGCGTATACTTTGAGGAAGCAAGCATCGACACGAATTATTGATAGTACTGAATATGCTGATAAAGAAGTTTACCAACAAGATCTAATTAAAAAAGCCTTTTTGGAATATTATACTAAGTTATATGCTAAAGATGACATACAGAATATTACTATAGATGAATACTTGGAAAACAAGAGAGTTTCAAAAATTTCAACGAGCCAAAAGAAAAGTTTGGAACAACTGATAACAGTGGAGGAGATCAGTTTTGCTATAAAACAATTAAAAACAGCTAAAGCTCCAGGGACGGATGGCTTAACTGCAATTTATTATAAAACTTTACAAGAAGAAATGATTGAGCATCTTAAAGATTTATTTCGTAATATACAACTAGGAGGTAAGATACCTTCCTCATGGAAAACAGCTTTTGTTTCATTGATTCCAAAAGAAGAATCAGGTCTTAAGAAACCAGAAAATTATAGACCAATATCTTTATTAAACACAGACTATAAAATCTTTGCAAAAGTACTAGCCAACAGATTGATGCCAGTTATTCAAAAGATAATTCATCATGACCAAGCAGGATTTATTGAAGGCAGATATATGAAGGAGAATGTTAGGCAAGTTATAGACTTAATGGACTATCTAGATAAGAATAAACAGATCTCTGCAGTGCTGGTTTTTTTGGATGCGGAAAAAGCCTTTGATCGCGTGAATTGGAACTTTATAATTAAGACTTTGGAAAAAATGGATTTGGGGGAGCGGTTTATACAAGCGATTGGTGCAATTTATCAAGAGCAACATGCACAACTTATTATCAATGGATGCTTAACATCGAATTTTAACATACAAAAAGGCACCAGACAAGGTTGTCCATTATCCCCGTTATTATTTATTTTAACTTTAGAAGTCTTACTCAATGCAATACGGGACTCGAATTCCTTGACTGGAATAGTTATAAGGCAAAAGGACTATAGAACTAAGGCATTTGCAGATGACCTGGTTGTTACCCTATCACAACCTATGAACTCAGTAATCCAGATGAAAAATATTATAGAAGAGTATGGCATGGTATCTGGTTTCAGGTTGAATCAGAAGAAAACTAAAATGATTGTCAAAAATCTGACAGAGAGCAAAAAAAAGGAACTGGAAAGAATGGCAGGCTTCGAGACTGTTTCAAAGGTCAAATATTTAGGAGTACAAATCATAGACTCCAATGCTAAACTGTTTCAAAATAACTATGAGGTTCTGTGGCAAAAGATACAAAAAGATATGCAAAACTGGAAGAAACTGCAGTTATCACTGCTTGGAAGAATATCAGCAGTAAAGATGAATGTTTTACCTAGACTGATCTTTTTATTTCAAATGATACCGGTGCTTAAATCAGACAAACCATTGCTAGAATGGCAAAAAGGACTGAACAAATTTATTTGGAATGATAAAAAACCAAGAGTCAAACTGAAAATAATGCAAGATACTCGTGAGAGAGGTGGTCTTAAACTCCCAAACCTTCGATTATATTATGAAGCAACTGCATTGATACAATTAAGTGATTGGTTTGGGAAAACTAAGACTGACTTGTTGAATATAGAAAGCCATGACCTGGTTTGGGGTTGGCATGCATACTTATTTTATGATACCAAAGTGGATAAAGTGTTTAACAGTCATTTACTTAGAAATGCCTTGCTGAGAGTCTGGAGAAGGCACCGAACTAATTGGGATTATAAGATTCCGTTTTGGCTGGATCTCGCTGATACCATGTGGAATACAAATATTAAGTCACTCGGGGGGTTTTTATATAAAGAGTTACTTTACTTTGAAGAGGGCAGGTGGCGATTGAAGACTTTGGATATGCTGTTGGAAGAAGGGAAATCGTTGACTTGGTTGCAGTACAATCAATTACAGATGAGATGGAAAGAAGATCAACAAACTGGTTTAATGGAATATGAAGTAGAATTGGTTGAACAGATGAAGCGGACAGGTCCAATGCACATTAAGAGAGTTTATAATGTTTTGTTAGAAAGAGACTCAGAAAATGAGCTAGTTAAAGATTGTATGATTAAATGGGCACAAAATTTCTCTCAACCAGTTATGTTGGAAACATGGGAAAAAATATGGGTTCAGAACGTTAAATTTACACAGTCACAAAATTTACGAGAAAATTTTTATAAAATGTTTTATAGATGGCACTTAGACCCCAAGAAATTGTCTTGCATGTACCCTAATGTGCAGCCAAAATGTTGGAGATGTGATTGTTTAGATGCTACATATTATCACATCTGGTGGACTTGCAGGAAAGTGAGGGCTTTTTGGATAAAAATCTGGTGGGTTATGCAAAATGTTTTAAAGAAAAAAATACAATTTTCTCCGCAATTTTTTTTATTGGGTATAGTTAAAGACTTTACACTGGGTGAAACTAAATTGATTTTGTATATGGTGACAGCAGCTAGGTTGTTGATTGCCCAACATTGGAAGAGTGATGTTTTACCGACGGTTGATCAATGGACCCAGAAGATGGCTGGATTTGCAGAAATGGCAAAGGTTTCAGCTTTTTTAAAAGATCAGACCCATGAGAAGTATATACAGGAATGGAAATTATGGATTGAGTATGTACAGAATAAGTATCAGACCAGAAAATATTATATCGCTTTTAGCTGAGATGACTATGTTAGTATGTTAGTAAATATAGAAAAAAGATATGGAAGTTTGAATAACATATATATTGTTTGGGAATATTAATATTGCATATAATGGAAGTCAAGGGGGGGAGGGAAGAGGGAGGAGGGGGAGGGTTAGGGTGGGGATGGGAAGGATTTATATATTCTTTTTACATGTATTCTACAATCTGTGGCT
>WNWU01013901.1:0-29636 GCA_012654045.1 Ptyas mucosa | reverse complement strand
AGGAAAGCCAGAACCACCGTGATGGTTTTGGCCAAGAGAGAAGAAACAGCAACTGAGAAAATAATGCTGAAAACCGTTTGTCGGAGAAGGCAGGTGGCTTTCCTTGGTTGACCAATGAAGAGAAGAGGAGATAAGAAGCAAAGCAGGAGGGAGACCAGGAGGATGTAGGAGAGGTCCCGGTTGTTGGCTTTGACAAGGGGAGTTTCTCGGTATTTAATGAAGATGATTAAAACAAGGCCTGTGGTTAGGAAGAAGAGTAGCGCAAAAGAGACCAGGATGATGCCCAGAAGTTCTTCATAAGATAGGAAGGTTATGACTTTGGGGATACATTGGACTCTGTCCTCATTTGGGTATTTATCATCTGGACACTTGGTGCATTTTTCCGTATCTGAGAAAGCAAAAAAGCAATATATCTTTAATTTTCTGTCCTTTTCTCTTGCAAGAAAAACCTTCTTTGGATAACAGCTGATACCACAGGCATTTTCCAAGAAGTATTTCTTAACTATTTCATTAAAAAGAGCATAAGAAGGATTTTTTTAAATTAAAAAATATAGCTATGTATATGAAGTTGAGGGAAGTCATAGAATGTTAATTATTTCCTGTGTAATGTGTAGAATCTTCATAGGAATTTATATTGTTAGAGGTTAATAATGAATCATATAATAATTTTAGGCAAACATCCTGAGTCCTGCCACATGGCAGTTAATATCCTGGACTTGGAGGATACCTACAGTATCCTGTAACATCTGGAAGCCATATGGAATTAAGGAGAAACTTCCTATCTGTGAGAGCAATTAACCAGTGGAACAGCTGGCCTCCAGAAGTTGTGGGTGCTTCAAAATTGGAGGTTTTTAAGAAGAGACTGGTCAGTCACTTGTCTGAAATGGTATAGGGTCTTCTACTTGAACAGGGGGCTGGACTAGAAGACCTCCAAAGTCCCTTCTACTCTATTCTGATTGATTGATCTATATGACAGGCAGACTATTTGTGTAATGAGTTCCCCCCATAACTATCCACAGCACCAGATTATGGACCAGTGACACCTTCTCAGTGATCCTCAACGGAGGCCAATAAACAATGTATTGCAAGGTCTTTCAGAAGATGGACCTAAAATAATTCATCGAGTTTCAGAGAACTCAGGTGTTCCTAGAAAAGTGAACTTAGCAACACATATCCAAACTAAAAAGCAGAAGAGATATTTCTTCTGCTTTTAGTAAAGCTTGCCCAGTCTGCCACCCCCTCCTCCCATCTCTTTCCCAGCCCCTCCTTCCAAGTCTTTTTAATTTACTTCCGTTTAGATAAGAAATTGTGCAGGTTAAAAATAAAAAACCCAGGTGAGCTTCAATCTGTCTTTTAACTTGCACTTTCATGAAAATTTTCTGGATGGATCCAGTTCCACAAAGCCTCCCATTTTCCTCAGTGTGACCCACCTTCCTGAGTGGAGAAGGTCCCCTCCGGACAAGGAACACAGTCATAGCAGCAAACTGGCTCTCCTTCTCGAGCCCGCTTGACAAATCCAGGATGACAACTTTCCACACATTTGGACTGAGGCAGGGACTGAGCAGAAAAACAAGGAATGCCAAAGAAAAGGTGTTAGGACTCTCCGTCCATGAAAAATGGAGAGAGAAATTGATGGAGACAAGTAGCCTCTGGTCTTCACTGAGGTAAATATGAAACCTCTGACTACTTATAAACAGATGCAGGAGGTAAAACAACTGGCAGGTTCTTCCTTTAGTTCCTCCCTTTTGCTTTCAGAATTTAACATTACAATAAAGTACTTTTCTATTTAATAAAGTCAAGAGGGATGGAATTGAAAAAAGATTTATGTATAATGATATAATCATATTAAAACTGACAACAAAGTTTACTGTAAACGATTTAGGAAGCTTTTATTCCATTAGATTTTTTAATGTAGAGTAAAACTGTGATGAAGAAAGAAATCTCTGACCAGTAAGATCTTGAAAGGTTTCCATAAAACACGGCAAAGCCACTCCACTTAAGTCCCGTCTGTTGAAGGACTTCCATGAGATGACACCACCTGGCATGGGACGCCAACCACCCTGGAGACTCTAGGCTTTGCCCACTTGAAATGGGACCTCAGGCTTTGGAAAACAGAGAAAAGACACCAACATTTCTCTCACCTTATTGAGCAACTTTAGCTGTGAAAGAGCATCTTGTTTGATAGTAAGTCTCTGTCTTTCAAAATAAGCCAGAATCTCTTTCCTGACATTCTCCTTGGGGAGAACCAAGAAGCTGTCAATTCTCAGATCTGCTGTTATCTCTCCATTTTGGTCCAAGTACAGTTTTCTTTGAGAAATATTGAAAAACTCATTCTTCTCCAGAAAGGGATGAAACTAGAATGGGGACGTCCGGGAATTTGAAAAACAGAGAACTTTGTTTCTTATCCCACATTGAATCTTTGTTCTACAATTGTCTCATCTCCAAATATGCTTAATTAGGATACAAATACTGCCATTATCTTCAAAAGCGAACAAGAAGGTTTGAGAAAAATTTGTCAATCATTTACTGACAAAATATAGAAAAAGTATATAATTGATACAATTGGTCAAATATAGGGAACATTCTAGAACAGATGAAAATAAAATGAACAGGAAAAAAAAGATGATTCATAAACTCTTAGAAACCAACAGGTTGATTCCCAGAAAGCATGGATTGATCAAGAAGAAAGTTGTCAGGCTAATCTTCTCCCTGGTCAGCCTGATGGAAAACACCTCCAGATGTGCTAATTCTACTTGATTGTAATGCGACATTAACAAAATTTTGCAAATCTGAAAGAACAAATCTCCTACCAACTCTTTTCTCAGCCTGAAAATTTAGCCAGGATCCTTTCTGAGTTTCTTTCTCTCCCATTATGCAGCTGCAGGATTCTCCCCTCTTCTCTGATCCTTCCCTAGGCAGCCTCTCTTCCCCTCATCCCAAAAGTCATTCTCACACATCATTACACTTCCTAAATAGATTATGGGAACTCTGGTGATATCACTGGATTTCAGTAAAGGACTCGCAAACAATTGTGTGAGCAGAAACAAAGAGAAGAAGGAACAATGAATGTCAACATTGGAGAAGCTGAAAAAATTAGAATTATCACTTCAGAAAGATCCCCAAAACTGGGAAATCAGAAAGGAAATGGAGTTAATGAAACATAAAATTATTATACTACAACAGGAAGAAATGATAAGGAATATAAAATTGGCAAAACAAAACTATTTTGAATCAGCAAATAAACCAGGGAGATGGCTTGCCTACAAATTGAAAAAAGAAAAAGCTAAAAAATTGGTACAATATTGACAACACGAGCAAGGAAATTTGCTCCATAGAATTGAGGGGGAAAAATATTATTCTAAATTATTTTCAAATACTGTATAGTCAAGAAAACATTAAAGAAGAAAATATTATAAATCACCTACAGGAGAGGAACTTGCCAAGTATAACAGATGAAGATAGGGAAATGTTGAATGGGGAAACTACATTAACAGAGTTAAGAGAGGCAACTAAAAAACAGAAAAATAACAAAACACCAGGGAGAGATGGAATTCCGGCGGAAGTATATAAAAAATTTCAGGAAGTTTTGGAAGAAATTATGTTGGATATATATAACAAGGTATTTGAGAAAGCCAAAATGCCAAATTCATGGATGGAGGCATATATAGCATTAATTCCAAAGGAAAGTACAGACAATCAATTCATTCAAAACTATAGGCCAATCTCACTGTTAAACGACAAATTAAGAACAATACAAGGATTATCATGAATATTCTAGAATACTATGAGGCTCATCCAGAAAAACAATTGGCAGTAATAATGATAGATGCACAAAAGGCGTTCGACAACTTGAATTGGCGGTTTTTAATTAATCAATTAACCAGGATGAAATTTGGTGAAAAATTTATGATTAATGATTAACACAATTTATTCTAAACAGCAAAAATTATGGTCAGTGGAGATCTTACAGAAGAAGTCGATATAAACGAAGGGCTTAGACAAGGCTGTCCATTGTCCCCCCTCTTATCCATCCTTTCACTGGAAATATTTTTGGCACAGGTAAGGGGAAGTAAGGAAATAAAAGGGTTAAAATGAAAGGAGAAGAATACAAAACAGGGGCCTTTGCAGATGACATGGCATTTATATTAGAGGAGCCTTTGGAAAAAGGAGAAAAACTCCTGCTAGAAATAGAGAAATTTGGAATAGGAGCAGGCCTGAAAATAAAAACAAAACAAAACAAAGATAATTACCAAGAATATCTATAGATATTATTACAGATGCTGGTATCGGAAAGCAGTAAAAATGTAACAAGGATGTTAAAGATAGAAATGTTGAATAAACATTAATTTAAAAAAAAACCAAAAAAAATGCCATGGTATCTACTCTTTGGAACTATTATTCCCTGAGTAACTGAATCGGCCAGATCTCTTGAGTTGGTTCCCCTCGTTCTCCTCTGGATTCCTCCTCCAAAGGATCTAAGATTAATGGATCCATATCGGGACCCCCATACCTGCCATGGCTGCAGCCTTGGAGACCCCAAACTCTTTTCTCCCTCCTTCCTTCCCCTCCTCCATCTGGAGGAATAAGCGGCATTCAAGGCCTGGGCCAGAGTCTTCACAAGACTGTAACGTTGGTAGCTATTTGGGGCCCAGATCCTGTTTCTTTTCTCCTGGGTCTCCAGTGGGGCTTCCTGGGTGCATCTTCTGCGGCCTTTGACAGAAAAGACGTTCTTTGAAAGAGAACAGCGGAAATAATGATCTTGAAACTTTTTTTCCACAAAGAAATAGGGTTCATAGGCAGAATCTCTTGGCCTTTTTTTCATCAGATAACGAAAGTTCAAAATACTATGGATGTATTTGAGAAGTCTACGCTTCTTCATTTCATAGATTGCAAAATTTGTGAGGATCCAGACTTTCCCTTCAATGGGTCCTGGCAGACGCATAAATGTTAAATGGAAAGGAAGAATTCTCTCCCAAATGGACTCATCTTCTATGAAGTGAACAAAGACGTTGACTTGTCTCCACTTAGAGAGGGAATCCCTGAGGTACGCTGTATATCCAGTTGTTGAGAACAGTTGTGATACAACAACACAAATTCCACTCCTGACAAGCACAGGAGGAAAAATCCTCATGAAATTCTCTCCATTTTCTGTGTCTGAAGCAAAGAGGCCAATCAGGGTCCATCTGAAATGGAGGAGCAGCTGGACAATTGCTGGGTACTGGAATCCTTCTTTGGGATTCATCCGGTGGAAAAAGGGGAATTGACTTTTATCACTCAGAGCCTCTGAAACAATTTTATGACTGATCTGAAAAAGCAATGAAGAAAGCTGTGTTAAATTTAGGATCAGATCAAGTCCAAAATATTAGATTTTAATAAATCCAACCTGGTTCTCATGAATGTATTACAATAGTTTGTTAATCAGACATTGTTTAAAATATTAAAGACAGAATATTAGCAAGATTGTATCATAATAATGGAAAATAATAAGGAAATTAAAAAACAATAAAAATGTAAATCATATCACTGTATCACCCCTACAATTGATCGCAATTATATTAACAAGTGCAAATGCCAACTGGAGTATTCTATTCCAATAAAGGGCCTATTATAATTTTCGAGGATTGCTGCATCTTTTTTTGCTTCTCTATCCCAGATTCTTTCTGGAGGAAATTTTTTAACTTTTTTCTCCAGTTATACAAGAAACAGGCAGACCTCAAAGCCTAATAAGATTTGTCAGTTGCATAATCCAAGTTTGGTCTTTAATTGAAGTTTTCTCTGTTCCAACAGCCACAATTTTCAGAGTCTGTCAGTTTCCATAGATTAAATTTTATGCCAATGCCCATATTTTCTGAATTTAGACAAAGCAGAAATTGTGTAAATTCCCAAATCAGCTCTGAGGGCAGCAGCTGGAGTCCTTTTACCCACCCCAAGATCCTCCTCAGAGGCTGAGATTGGGTTGGTTCTGCTGGTGGTTTCTCTCTGGAGCCCCAAACATCAGATTGATGTAAGAATATGGGGGAAAACTGGGTCTCCGACAGCTTCAATACAAATCACAATGGAGAAAAAAAATTAAAATCATCAACCCAATCAAAACAGATTAAAATTATCACAGTGTACCCCCCAAACAGATCAGCTTAGTTGACAGAAGAGCCACGTCTTCAGCTCGCGATGGAAGGAAAGAAGGTCGGGGGCTGTCCTGAGCTCAGTGGGCAATCCATTCCACAGGGTCTGGGCTCCCACAGAGAACGCCCTCCTCCTGGGGGCCGTCAGCTGACATTGTTTGGCCGACGGCACCCTGAGGAGGCCGACTCTGTGAGAGCGCACAGGACGGTGGGAGAGCGGCTGGAGATGGTCCTGCAATTACCCTGGGCCTAAGCCATGGAGGGCTTTATAGGTAAGCACCAGCACCTTGAAATGTATCCGGAGCGCCACCGGCAGCCAATGCAGCTCACAGAGGAGAGGTGTTACACAGGAGTATCTAGATGCCCCTGTAACCACCCGCGCGCCTGCGTTCTGGACTAGCTGAAGCCTCCGGATGCATCCCGAGGGCAGCCCCATGTAGAGGGTTTTACATTAGTCCAACCTAGAGGTAATGAGGGCATGAAAAATCGTGGCGAGGGCATCCCGGTCTAGGAAAGGGCGCAACTGGCACACGAGAAGCACCTGTGCGAAGGCCCCCCTGGTTACGGCCGTCAGATGGTCATCTAAAGACAGCCAAGAATCCAGGAGGACACCCAAGTTGTGGACCCTATCAGAGGGAGCAAGAATTTCTCCCCCGCTCATTAAAGATGGAACCTCCAGATCCTGGGATGCCGGCATCCACAGCCACTCAGTCTTGGAAGGGTTGAGTCTAAGTCTGTTCCTCCCCATCCAAACCCGCACCGCTTCCAGGCAGTGGGACATCATGGAAAGGGCATCCCTAGGGTGGTCAGGGGTGGAGATGTAAAGCTGGGTATCATCAGCATATTAATGATACCTCATCCCAAAACCATGAATGATCTCACCCAGCGGTTTCATGTAGATGTTAAAGAGCAGAGGGGAGAGAACCGATCCCTGAGGCACCCCACAAGTGAGAGGCCTCTGGGAGGATCCCCGACCCCCCACCCAAACAGACTGCAGATGACCAGAGAGATAGGAGGAGAACCACTGTAGAACAGTGCCTCCTAACCCCATCCCCCTGAGCCGCTGCAGCAGGATACCATGGTCAATGGTATCGAAAACCGCTGAGAGGTCAAGAAGGACCAGGATGGAGGAACAATCCACATCCCTGGCCCGCCAGAGATCATTTACTATTTATTTTTTTATTTTATTTAATTAAACTTCTATACCGCCCTTCTCCTTTCGGACTCAGGGCGGTGAACAGCCATAATAAAACAAGTTATACAAAAAAGTTAAAACTAATTATTTAAAATAAATTATATAAAGTTTGGCCCATATAGATTAAAATTCCACTTTAAAATCCATATCAAATTTTAAAACCAAATAAAATCAGGCCAGCCTGGCTAACTGAAAAAGGTGTGTTTTCAGGGCCCGACGAAAACTCCGGAGGTCTGGGATCACTCGTTTCTCTGGGGGTAGATCGTTCCAGAGGGTAGGTGCCACCACAGAGAAGGCTCTCCCCCTGGGGGTCGCCAGCCGGCATTGTCTGGCTGACGGCACCCTGAGGAGGCCCGCTCTGTGGGAGCGAACTGGCCGGTGGGAGGCAATTGGTGGCAGAAGGCGGTCCCGTAAGTACCCCGGCCCTAAGCCATGGAGCGCTTTAAAGGTGATCACCAACACCTTGAAGCACACCCGGAAGTCCACCGGGAGCCAATGCAGCTCGTGCAGGAGAGGAGTCACATGGGAGCGCCCTGTCGCTCCCATAATCCCCCCGGCAGCCGCATTCTGCACCAGTTGGAGCCTCCGGGTGCATCCCAAGGGGAGCCCCATGTAGAGAGCGTTACAATAGTCCAGACGAGTAGTGACGAGAGCCTGAGTGACCATGCGTAAAGAGTCCCAATCAAGAAAGGGACGCAACTGGCGTATCAGGCGAACCTGATAAAAAGCCCCCCTGGCCACGGCCGTCATATGCTCTTCCAAAGACAGCCGTGAGTCCAGGAGAACGCCCAAGTTGCGAGCCCTTTCCGTGGGGGCCAATGATTCGCCCCCAATAACCAGCGATGGCACCAGCTGGTTATTACTAGGGCGACCAATGCCGTTTCCGTGCTGTGGCCATGCCTGAAACCAGATTGGTAAGGGTCAAGGTAGTCAGTTTCCTCCAGGAATTGAGGGAATTGCTGCGCCACCACGGACTCGACAACCTTCACTAAAAAGCGAAGGTTGGAGACTGGACAGTAGTTGTTAAGAACGTCAGGGTCCAGGTTAGGCTTCTTAAGGAGGGGTCGAACCACCACCTCTTTAAGTGCAGCAGGGAAGACCCCTTCCTTTAGCGAAGCATTGACAACAGCCTGGATCCAGTCTCCAGTCACCTCTCTGGCTGCCGAAACTAGCCAGGAGGGACAAGGGTCCAATAAACACGTGGAGGACCCCAGCCTACGCATAATCCTGTCCACGTCATCCAGCGAAACAGGCTCAAACTCAACCCAGAGGTCTCCACCAAGACTAGCCCCCGTCGCCTCAACGGACTCTGTCCAGTCGGAGTCCAACCCGGTCCGAATCTGAGTGATTTCATCTTGCAGAAACTGTGCAAAATCCTCAGCACGGCCCTGCAAGGGGTCCTCCCTCACTCCCTGATTAAGGAGGGAACGGGTCACTCTAAACAGGGCTGCTGGGCAGTTTTCTGCAGATGCAATGAGAGTGACGAAATAGGTACGTTTCGCCACTTCCATCGCCACAAGATAAGACCTAATATGGGTTCTTAGTTGTGTTCAGTCGGACTCGGATCGGGAGGATCTCCAACCACCCTCTAGGCGTCTTTTCTGATGCTACATTTCCCTGAGCTCCGCGGTGAACCAAGGAGCCGCCCGGGATCTGCGTCAGACCAGAGGCCGCAAAGGCGCAATTTGATCCAGGGCCCCCACCGCAGCCTGTTCCCAGGCTGCGACAAGGGCCTCGGATGAATCATGGGCTAAGGAGGCGGGAAATGACCCAAGCTCCATCAGGAACCTTTCGGGTTCCATCAGGCGCCTGGGGCGGAAGCATCTTACCATCTCCACACCCCTGCGATGAGGGATGGCGGTGGGAAAATCAAGCCTAAGGAGGGAATGATTGGTCCATCACAGAGGGTCAATAGATAAAATCCCCTCCCCGCGATCATTTATCTACTGTCACAAAAAGGAAAATCAGGTCGAGTGAGTGTCCTCCAATATGAGTTGGGCCCTGTACAATCTGAGTTAGGTCCATGGCCGTCATGGAGGTCATGAACTCCCGCACCAACTCAGATGTCTCACCAGCCGAAGGCAGGTTGAAATCTCCCACGACCAAAAGGTTGGGGAGTTCCACCACCAATTTGGCTAAGACATCTAGTAGTGTGGGTAGGGCTGAGGCCACGCAGCTGGGGGAGAGGTACATGATCAACAATCCAGACTGAACTCCAGGGTCCCATTTCAAAAGGAGGGATTCACACCCGCCTATCTGAGGCACAGTGACGTAGGGCTGAGACTTTCCTTAATAATTACCGCCACTCCTCCGCCCCTCCCCTGGAGTCACGGCTGGTGTAGTATCCGGAAACCTGGGGGAGAGAAATCCGCAAGAGGGACACCACCCTCTGGCCCCAGCCAGGTCTCAGTGATACAAGCCAGGTCCGCGGCTCCTCGTCTATAAGATCTCGAACGAGGAGGGCCTTGTTCACCACAGACCTGGCATTTAAGTATACGAGCCGGAGTCCAGGGTTCCTCACTGCGTCTCCATTGGGGGAGCAGGATGAGCTGAGGGGGCAGGAGAGTGCCACCGCTTGTCACAAATAGTGTAGAGTCTGCTTGGACTAGATCACCTACAAGGTCCCTTCCAACTCTCTTAATCTGCATCTATCTGTACTATTCCAGACAAGTGTCTGTCCAGTCTCTTCTTAAAAGCCTCCAGTGATGGACTACCCACAATTTCTGAAGGGGAGACGTTCCATTCTTCACCATTAGGAATTTCCTCCTTAGTTCTAGGTTGTTTCTCTCCTTGATTAGTTTCCACCCATTGTTTCTTGCCTTGCTTTCTAGTACTTTGGGAAAATAGGTGGACCTCCTCTTCTCTGTGGTAGCCCCCCAAATATTGGTAGCCCCATTGTTTCTTTTTTTTTTAATTGAAAAAGTTTTAAAAATTTTACATACATTTTCTCCCCCCCTCCCCAACCACCTCCCCTGACTTCCCAGAGCAAGTACAAAATAAAATACAGCTTAAATTCTCTAAATTAAACTCCATTTCACACTTATTATAATCATGATCATTAAACAAATAGATAAAAGGAAAGCAAGTCTTTTTTTCTCCTTATTCCATCTAATTCAACAAAATTATCTCCATTTATAATTACAGCAATTAAAACAATTAAGTATTATCTAATCAAACCTATCATTACTCAATTTGGCTAATTGTTACTTAACAAATTATTAGGTCTATACAATTTAACAAAATATTTTATAACTTCTTTCATTTAAAACAAAACAACAACAACAACAACAACAAAAAGAAAGAAAAAAAAAAGGAAACCCTCACTCAAAAAACCTCCGATTTAAAAAAAAAAATACTATATAAACTCTTCCGTCCTTCACTTTTAAACCATCAAGGTCCAATTATAATCAAAACACTTAATAAGAAATAATATTAACAATAATTTTTTAATTAATAATCAAACCTCTTATATCAATACATATTAACAAATCAACTAAGAACATCATTTAAGAACTTTATCAATCCTTTAAATTCTTCATACTAGATTGAACCAATTGCTAATCTTCTTGTCTTCACATCTTCCAACAGCATATAAGATATCTTCATTTACGTCTACCCCCCTAAATAAAAATTGCTTCTGTATATATAAAAAAAAGCCCCCCGAGTGACTTTGTAATTGTAATTATATTTGAAATGATATCCATCAAATCCAGTCAAAAATTAGATTAATAAATTCGTCAGACATATTAGGGAAACCACCAGATCAACTGCAATTGCCCTAGGTCCATAGTCCTTTTGCCTTGTATTCATTACCATCAAGCAGGAAACTTCAATTTGCTATATTCAGTAGAACTTCTACGATTGCAATTAAGTCCAAATTTGTTGCAGTCCTTAATAAAATAATCCAAATCATTCAAGTCAGGGCATATTTCACAACCCAATACACCAGCATTGCTGTAATCTGTTTATTCTTCTCAAATATTCCAATACAGCTGTAAGTTGCCTCCTCATCATCGCTCATCGCTTAGTTAACTGGCATTAAACTGCTGTCTGGTTTTTTTTCTTTTTCCAGAAAATTCAAAATCTTTAAACAGTTAAACAGTACTTTTTAAGGACCATCATCTCATCAAGCAGGGTTATTTTCCATTTCTCCAGTCTTTCTTCTTTTCCTTTTTACGAACTTTCTTCTTAACTTTGATCCCTCTGCCTTTTTTAGCTCCAGTAAAATTTTGCGGTTTTTGGGATTGCATATTATAAAATTTTTGCAGAAATGTAGCTTCTTCTGGAAACTCTTTAAGTGCAGATTGAGTTTTATAAAAAAAAAATTCGTGAAACCAAAATTTCATCAGCTTGCAACACTTCTTGCTCCTTATTTTGCACAACATTCATCTTTCTCTCCTCAGTAAAATCTGCTATAATCTGTTGTTGTTTTTTTGCATCTCCCAACTCTTCATTCAATCCCCCACTACTAGATTGCAACTCAGTATTTCCATGTATTTCATTATTTCCAGCTTGAGAAACTTGAAATATAGTATCAATTCTTTTCAATAAAGCAGAGGTAATTGAACTCAAAGCTTCCTCAAATTCAGACCATTGAGGGTTAAATAACCCTCCTTTGCTTTCAAAAAGCCCAGCCATCTTGCCCCCCTTCTTCCTTCCCTTCCAGAAGGACAGAAAAAAAAAGGGGGAAGAGAAAAGAAAAAAAAAGTTTCAAGAAGAAAAAAAAAGGGAATCCTTTACAATTTGTAATTTGTATTGCTGCTTCAATTATTATTATTCCTTTCTTATTACATCCACTTTTCAAAAAGGAGTTTTACGTTTCAAACAGGGGCTTGTCAATAATTACTTTTAGCTTTCACTTCTTCACGCCCCGTTAAAACTCAAACGCCATCTTGCTTTCACTTTCAGCTTAAGAAGAATTTTTTAAAGAAAGTAAATCTTTGGAGTTAAAAGGAAAAAAAAATACTTGCTGTTTGATTCATACTGCTTGTGCTCCGCCAGCTCGATTCAAAAAATATCTGTTTAAAGTTGGTGCTGGAATGGTTAACGACATCTAGCTCTGCAAAGCAGAGGCATCCAGGGTCCGGAGTACTGACAGGCTTAACGGGGAGCTCTCATCTTCAAGTGCCAGATTATGTGTGAAATCCGGCACTTTCAGGGAGCTCTACCCCACCCATCTACTCACTTTCCCCCCTCATACCAGGGGAAAAGTTTTCAAACCGCAAGACAGCTGATAGTCGCTGTTCTTTGCGGTTCTACGGAGCCCTGGGCTGGCGCTTCAAAAAGAAGCATCTGGCGATGTCGCTGTCCCACTGGAAGCCTCCCACCCATTGTTTCTTGTCTTGCTTTGTAGTACTTTGGGAAATAGGTGGACCTCCTCTTCTCTGTGGCAGCCCCCCAAATATTGGTACATTGTTATCATGTCACCCTTAGTCCTTTTCACTAGACTAGACATACTGAATTCCTGCAACTGTTCCTCATATGTTTTAGTCTCCAGGCCCTTAATCATCTTTTCTGCACTCTTTCCAGAGTCTCTACATCTTTTTTATAATATGGTGGCCAAAACTGGATGCACTATTCCAAGTGTGGTCTTTCCAAGGCATTATAAAGTAGTACCAATAATTCATGTGATCTTGATTTTATCCCTCTGTTAATGCAACCTAGGACTGAATTAGCTTTTTTAGCTGCTGCTACAGATTACTGGCTCATATTTAAGTGATTGTCCACTAGGACTGCAAGATCCCTTTCACAGTTACTGCTATGGAGCCACGTTTCACCTCATCTGTAAGTGAACATTTGGTTTTTCTAGCCTAAGTGTAAAACCTTACTTTTCTCTACAATGAATTTTATTTAGTTAAATAGGCCCAAGATTCAAGTCTATCTATATCTATCTGGATCTTGAGCCTATTTTGATGTTGGCTATTCCTGCCACTTTAGAGTCATGTGCAAATATGATGATTTCCCCATTTCTCCCCTCATCCAAATCATTGATGGAGATGTTGAAGGGTACTTGGCCTAAAATGGAACCTCGGGGTCCCCAACTGCTTGTTTCCCTCCATACAGATGTAGTTCCATTGAGGACCACAGGCTGAGCCCATCTGGGGGTGATGCTGTCTCTCCCACATATTTTTAGCTTACCAAGAAATAGGTTGTGGTTTACTTTGTCAAAGCTTTTCTGAAATCCAAGTACTGTATATTACATGCACTGCATTTCACTGGTTCACTAATTTAGTCATTTTTGTCAAAGAATGAAATAACATTTATTTATTATCTGTTTTTTGATCCTGCATTAGTCCTAGTATGTCATTCGTATCTATACTGAATAACAAGGGTTCAAATATGCATCCTTCCCTTCCCCCTTGATAAGCATAGATCCTTCTTCTCATGGCTCCATTGAGCCCAAACCTCCCTCTCAAACAAGGGCTTGGATCAGGGCCAATAGTCTGAGCTCCATTTTGAGGGCAAAACATTTTTTCCATCATATTTCTCTGTTTATTGAGTCAAATGCTGCACTAACATCTAGTTTTACTTCACTGATATAGATTAGATATTTCAAGTCAAATTTGTTGCCAATATTACATTATTAATGTGCATTATTTCTTATAAAATCTATATAGCTTTTCACTCTACCTAAAACCTTCTGCTTCTTTTGCAAGGAATGCATTTTTCTCAAGTTTAACTAAGAGGATCATGGCATAACTTTTAGCCACAATATCTGCTAGTCTATTTGGTCTATAACTGCTAGAGTGCTTTATATTCCACTTTTTAGATAGATAAAATGCTACTATTGCCAACTGCAATCTGACTGGATAGGGCAGGCATCATTTATCTGTGAAAATGAAGATGCCAATAGAGGCACCAACAACCAGGGATATTTTTTGATCAGTTAAATAGTTGGTAGAATATCTTCTCCAGGGAATATATTGCTTGCATTTCAGGCCTTTTATGATTAATCTCAACATGAACATAATGGGGTAAGATATTGACATTTTTGCTAATATAGAGAAAAGCAGCTTTTGAATTCCATGGAGAAGACATGATTGCATCTATTGCTCACCCACCACTACCCACCCCTCACTTTACCAGAAGAAGAAACACACACACAAACCTGCGGGACTTTGTAGGTGCCTCCTAATGTTGACATCTGGATGGAGATCTCCCTGTCAGCCCCATCAAGGAGAGCCAGAAGGTTCTCCTTCCTTCCACAGCCGTAGTTGGGGACATTGGCTTCTCCAGTGGAGAGCATGTCCAGCAAGGCATCTGAAGTGTGGAAAGTGCTCAAATAGTTTTCGTGGATGTTGTAGCCCAGTGTGAGATTGTGGAAGAGATGGGAATTCTTGTTGACCATTTGAATGTTGAAAATGAATCGTACGCCGTATGAAAAACCATAAATATCCCTATTGTAAAAAAATGTTATTATAATCAACAGTAACAGCAAAAACTGTTTTTAATATATAATCCTCCAGAAGCCTACTGAGCCTTAAACCAACATTGATCCAAAAGCAATGATCAGTTACACAAATATGGAATTTGGCTGAGGTATGGCAAATACAACTGATTCCATCTCTACTTTAAATTCGTTATTCAAGTGACAAATTAAGGATTGAAGTGAGAAAGAAAAATAATCTGCACCCCTTTCAGCTTTTTTTCAGACCCATTTTTGGATTTGAGTCTCTTTCACAAAATCAGAGAAAAGAGAGAAGCCATGGAAATCAAAATCGTTCAGGAAATTAGACATATTCCCCAATATAGGAAGAAATTAAAAATAAAAAACAGAAAAGAAGGCGAGGGTTAGAATGGAGGGAGGGAAACTCCATCACCCTGAATGACTTACAGATCATGGAAAACAAACTGAAGAGAAGGAGCCACGTTGAAAAGCAACTTTATATGCAATATTTCCATTCCAGTGATGACTATACCAATGAGATTGTCTCCTGGGCTATAAAAGCTCTGTGGTTGTTTTCCATCCTGGTTCTCCAAACTCAGCAGACATTTCATTCTCAGCTTCCCAGAGACTGAATGGGAGAAAAGCAGCATCAGAAAAAGAAGCAGGAGGTCCATAATTCATGGGGTGAATCAATGAATCCCTTTCCTGTTTCTAAAGAAGAATTGGAAGAATCAAAGGACTCTCACAAGGTGGAACATCCAGTTGCTTTTTCTCAACACAGAGAAACACTCAGCTTCACCTGGAAAGGAGAGAGACGTACATTCAAGAGCACAGACTCTGCCTGTCCCAAAACTCCATATTTCTCTGCCCAAAGTCTCCCCTGGAGGATTCGGCCAAACAGCAGAGCTGAAACTTTTATCACTGTTCTCCCTCTCAGGAGGGATCTCTGGATAATTCATCTAGTTCTTGCAGTCAAAGATTGTTGGGAAGTGGAGGGAAATGAAAGGGAAATAATCCCCATGTGATTCAAAATAACAGGAGTAGAGATGGAATTAAATCGGTCATCTAGAATTGAGAGTTTTGGGAGCTCCATGCAGGGAATACATGGCACCTGTGACTGAAATAACAAATAAATCTGATATTTGTTTGCATAATGATGAAAGACAAAACTCGGGAGGGGGGGGCAGTTATTGCTGGAGCATGCCATAGATCTGAAATAGCTGCCAGCTGAGTTGGAGCCAAAATTTACTTTATTTTGAAAGCTGATGCTCAAGGGCACCACACAAAAGGGCTGATGAAATACTGTGGCCAGACTCCAAGAACAAAATCAACTTTAATGAAAAACTAGTTTTTCGAACTTTGCATAATTACAAAAAAATCACACCCACATACAAACACAGAAAGAGAGATTAGAAAAAAAACCAGGTGAAAAGAGATGGAGAAATCAGGTCTACCTCTCTCCCCATGTGGGGAGGGGAGGGAGGGAGGGAAGAAAGGAGGGAAGGGGAGCTCAGGACCCTCGTGTTGCAGATGGAAAGCTGATCTGAAAATCCAACTCCCATCTTCTGAGTCCTGGGAAGGGGGGAAGCCATATCCCATGTTGCTGAGCCACCTCTTTCCACATATGGGACACTCACGGGGGAAAGCAAAGCCCATGGAGAAAGCCCAGGATGGCCAGGAAGGAGGAGGGGATCTGGGAAGGGACTAACCTGGTTTATGGGTCCCAGGGTTGGATGTTGGGGGGACGCAGCCCCCGGGGTTCCTCCAGCCTCGCTTGGGCTCCGTGTCTTTCCAGGAGAGGCTCCTGTGGGAGAGAAGCCATGCAGGGCTGGGTCTTCCAAGGGGGATCCGGGGTTGCCCTGGAGGAAAAGGCGGCCAGCCTCACCCTGGAGGGGACCCTCCGTGACTCTGAGGAAGATGGGGGTCCCCCACGGAAAGTAAAAAGTTGAGATTCTATTTTAATGCTTTATTTTACTACAACAGAGGAAGTCTGAAGTCAGCACTTTTTTTCTTTTCTCCCTCCCCCCACTTCTTTCCCCTCCCCCCATTTCTTCCTCTCTGTCTCTGTCTCTCTGTCTCTCTGTCTCTCTCTCTCTCTCTCTCTTGTATTTTATTCTATAATCTAATAAAATGTTTTTTTTTTAAAAAAAAAGAAGAACTGGAGGATTTGAATGGGAAATCTGCTGTCTTCTGTTCAGATGCAGCCCAGAATCAGAAGGAGGGAAGGGTCAGAGAAAATGAAGGAATATTTCAAAATATATTTAAAAGAAAACAAAGGAAAACTTAGACTTTGACAGAAGAAAAATAAAAAGCTAACATCAAAAAAAGGGAAACTATCAAACTCTGTAGAAAAAATTCTTTAGCTTTGTAGAGTGTGATCCATGGGATATACAGCAATTAAAGGAAAGAATGATAAAAGTCAGCCTTAAGCAAATCTACTGGAGACGCAGAGCAGAAAGATCGGAAGATGAAGTGAAATTCGACGTTTAAAAAAATAGTGTCGTCAAACTGCTTATAGAAAATAGCTAAAATAGTTATAGTGTTAACATTACTTTCTGCACAGGTTGAAAGGATGTAGAATTTAGAATTTTTCTTTATTTTGATAAAAAAAATGTGTAAGCTTTCCTATTTCTGAAATAAAAATCTCACCCCAGCCATTGAAGGGAGAGACAAAAAACCCCACATCAAAAGAGCCTCGGCTGTCAGAGGGAGAGAATTTGGTCCGGGGAGATCTCATCCCCTCCTGTTGTGACTCCGACCCCTGAGCCTGTCTTATCAGAGGGAGAAGACTCCGAAAGTGAAGGAGAGCAGTTGGCAAGGCCTCCCTCTCCAGGACCCTCCTCCCTGGCAATGCCTCAGCTGTCCTCCGAAGGCCAAGAGATAGGCCAGGGGCCAGGCACTTCGGAGCAGCCGCAGTTGGACAGCGATGGAGATGAGTCTTGGCTGGACCTCCGACAGCGTCGCAGAGATAAGCGCACGCAGCAGAGGAAGAGGCGTGCCAGAGATTAAGCTGAGTCACTGGACCACACCCCACAGGGGATAAAAGGGGGTGTGGTGGCCAGTCAAGCCTTGTGACGAACAAAGCTGAAAGCTAGCAAGTCATTCTGCATTTTTTTAAAAAAAAAAACTTTTTTTTAAAGTTTCTGGAACTTTGTTATATGCTCTGCTTGGATTGATTTTTTTGGACTGGACTTGACTATTCTTTGGCTTTTGTGGACTTACTTTGATGTTTCGGAGAAGGGGAAAAAAACCTCCCTTTGTAAGTAAAAACTATTGGCAAGCAGCCACTGGGTTCCTGCCAGTTCTGTTATCAAAGGAAATTCTTGTCTGCTGGTTTATTTTAACTCTTGGTCGACTGCTGGTGTGCGTGTGTGAGACGGGGACAGAACACCTCCAGGCAACGGCCTCCCAAATACCCGGAGCTTCTCCTGGGCCACCCGAGACGGGAGAGGCTGAAGGGGAAGCTCTTCCAGGCCAGGAGACCATCTCATGGGGAGAATCCTCAGTCGAGCAAGAAGACTGCATACAACAAGGACTTCCAACCAGGCTCCTCCTTGTCAGTTTCCTTCCTGAGTCATTCCCTGTGCTGGAGTTTCCTTTCCTCTGTTTGCATTCTTAACACTTTCCTTCTTTCCTTTTTATTTCGCTTACTCCTGTATTAACGGACCCGTCTAATTTCCTGAATGATCTGGATTTCCAAAGCTTCTCTCTTTTTGTCTTATTTTGTGAAAGTTGCTGGAATCCAAAGATGGGACGGAATAAAAACCGCAAGAACTCCAGATTATTTCCCTCTCTCCATCCAAACTTGAGTTCATCACTTGAATGCTAACCGTCGTTTAAAGTAGCAATTGAAACGGTTGTAGTGGCCCCTGCAAAGACCAGCTCCATATTTTTATAACCGCTCATGGATACCCAATTCCTGATCCTTATAGAAACAAAGTAGTTTTTTTTTTAAGACTCGGTAACTGTTTCTCACATTAAAAGAATTCTCTTCCTTTTATGATCGTTCTGTTTTAATGACTGAATTATTTTGAATTCCCTTTAATGGCCAGATAAATATTAGTCCTTCTACAAATAATGGTTTGTTTGTGACTCTTAACTCTGGTGGAGAACTATCTCCCTCCCACCTTCTCCACTCTCATTAAAATGTCAAGGTGATGGGTAACTATCATGTGCCTCTGGTTTTGGATCAATGTTGGCTTGAGACTCAGTCAGCTGGTAGAGACAAAGAGGATTAAATTGGGGGGGGGGAGAGGATTTTTATTCTTTCTATTCATGATGATATAAGAATAACATGAGCAATTTTTGTAAAGGAGCTTCTCTATTAGTGACTTTAATATACTATGGTGTATATTTGCCATTCAGTTGGTGGGTAAGGTTCCTCAGCTCCTGCACAATCTCACACTTGGCCACAACCTCCCTGACAACTATCAGAATCCACTTGGCCCTTCAGAGGCCTTGCTGGACGTGCTCTCTACTGGAGGAGCCCCTGTTCCCAGTGACGGTTGTGGGAGGAAGGACAACTCCCTTTGGCTCCTCTGGATGCAGCTGGCAGGATGGACATCTCCATCCAGATGTCCACATTAGTGGGACCCTACAAAGCTACAGGAAGTCCTCGATTTATATCCATTCATTTTGCGACAGTTCCAAGTTCCACGGCCATTAAAGAAAAGCCGTCTATGATGGGTCCTCGCCCTTATGACTAGTGCAGCATCCCTTTGGACACAGAGTCAGGATTTGGTGCCTGGCAATCAACAGGGATTTATGACCAGTAAAGTCAGTGGGCAAAACTGTTATGGAATGAAGAGATTGAGAGTCATCCCAAAGGGCAAACAGAATCAGATTTTATTATTGCAATAATAGATTCAGAGTCCGATTCATACCTGGAAGTCTGAACAAAATTATGGGTCGGGGACCCTGGTCTTTATACCGTTTCAAACAAAGGATTCTGTGAACTCAGCAGTTTTCATTTAGAAACATTTGTTACATCAAAGAGACATTTCCTAATTACAAAAGTTCTTACATGTCTTGCCAAACAAATATAACTTTTCTGAAAATTATCTTTGGTGATAGAGACTCACTGTCTCATTTTGGTATCCTTGACATTTGTAACTTTCAAACAGTATGTCACCCAAGATATGGGTCTTTCTGACAGCGAGGGGTCCTCCCTTATAGAATGTTGCTTATACAGAGGAGTTTGGCTGGCTTTGGTATTTTTACACTGGATACATTTGGAAATGAATAGAAAAGAGTAGAAAGATGTCCAGTGTTCATCTAGAAGATCCCACATTCATCATCATCTTTATTATTATTAGAGAGGGCCCTTCAGTGGTCATCTAGCTGGACCCGCATTTCCTACTTTATTCCCCCCTCTGGAAGTTTTTCTACGCAGAAACTTCCACTAGTCTATTATTAGGGTATTACTGAGTATACAAAGTTCCAGTCAACAAATCTACCATATATAAGGTCTAACAAAATGTAAGTAATAAAAGCAAAGGACAGGTTTATTCATGATTGTTTTTAACTCTCTTGATTCTCAGGGAGATTCTCTCCATCTTTCTATTGGTCCCATTACCACATATGGATCTGCCTCAGAATCTGTCTGGACTGCCAGAGGATAGGGACCAAGTTGATTAAGAAAATGTTCTGTCAGAGCTAGTTCCTTCTCGAGTTGTATCTCCTTAACTGCTCTTATAGATAGTTGTCTGAGTATGGGGATTACACATGGAATAAAAGTGAGACCAGCTACCGCACATATAAACAAGAATATCATTTGTTTAATCCATCCGGATCCAGGCACCCAAGAAAACCACAGGTCAGTTGTTTGTAACCTCTGACCTATCTTGGACGCCCTATCCTGCAATTCCTTAGCACCTTCCTTGACCACACCTGACTTGTTCATATTAGCCGTCAGGAGATCTAAAGCACGTCAGTTTAGTATAACTACAGCTGCTAAGGAATCTATTTGATTTTGGACCTCGATCAAGGTTCCAGCAATTTGATTCAGGCTTTCTTGAAGCTCCTCTGATATTTGCTGAAACTGTATTACTGAGTGTGTGAGTCCTGCTACCCCTGTCCCAACAGCAGAACCCATTCCTATAAGCACTAACAATGGAATGAGTATGGGAACCCTCTTCTGAACATGTCCCATAAGGGGAACAGGAATAGCACGATAAGATGCAGGGTCAGTAATCTCCTTTGTGTAATTGTTGCAAGGCTCCATTTTCCTTATCTATTCCCCCCTCAGCTGGGAATGTCAAGGAAGGAACCTTAGGTTATGGAGTTGGGTTAGGTCTAAAGTAATGACCCCGTGCATAAACAGTGCATTGTTGGCGGGAGCGTACTTGACCCAAAGTGTCCCTATTCAGTGTCCTGATGCTGCTAGGTCCCCTGGGATTCTTGACATCTTCAAATCCTTCCGCAGGGACAAGGGGGATGTCTTGGACACTGACACAACATTGGGAACTATTGTGCAAGATATAAATACTTAGTAGACCCTTTGATAAAAACATCCAAAACCATAAAGAAATAATCACTTCCTTCCAACACACACATACACACACACAGGGCCTTAATATCACAGCACCCTTATCTCACAAACTCACCACATCAGGAAGAGGGTTAGGGATATGTGTAACTTGGGAAAGAGCAGTATCAACCTCAGTTCTAGACTTTCCACAGAAAGGGCTAGGATAGCAGCTGCTCAGAGTCCCCACACCCAATCTTCCTCTAACATTAGTATGTGTAAGAACGTCTTATATTACAGCTAATAAGATGTATCTCTACAATGTGAAGGCTGTAGTCATCCTTACGAAGCTTCCACCGTGCGTGGAAAACCAGCTTCCAGAGTGGTTCAGCAAGGCTGATGATCACCACCGTACGTAGAGAGTTCGTGCCAGTTGAACTCAGTAGGGTGTATTTTTCTTCAACTGCAACATCAAAGGTTTCTCCGTC
Source organism: Ptyas mucosa (assembly GCA_012654045.1). Lineage (NCBI taxonomy): Eukaryota > Metazoa > Chordata > Lepidosauria > Squamata > Colubridae > Ptyas > Ptyas mucosa. Next base: position 7,978 of record WNWU01013901.1, on the reverse strand, counting down.
CTTGTTACCTGATACGTCACCGGATCACTCTGGTTCACTGGCTTCAATCTCGTCCAATGGATCCAGGATTTGCCTGCTAACAGCTTAACTTCAAGAGGTGAACACATCACAACAGTATACGGTCCTTTCCATCTTAGGTTTTAAAGGTTCAGCTGTCCAATGTGTGACCCACACTCTATCACCTGGTTTGTAATCATAGGGGGTGGTCCACACTCTTGCATAAAATGCCTTAATTGATTAACATGATTGTTGTGTTGTAAGTGCAAAAGCAATCTTCTAGCTTCAACTTCTCCTTTTCGAGCTAAGTCAGGCCAACGTTGAAAATGGTATTCAAACAAAGCTAGGGGTCTCCCATATAGAAGTTCAAAAGAGACAACTGGTAGTTAGTTCATGAGGCTGTTCCAAAAAATGTACAAGGCCATAGGGAAAAAAATACATGAAGCCATAGCAAATGGGCTTCTAAGCACAGTTTGGTAATAATTGCTTCCAATGATCTCTTTAGTGTGTCCATGTAAAATAGCATAAAAAATTGCTTCTCTTTTCTCCAGGGGGTGTTCCTCAAAAACAAGTCTTATTTATGTTTGTAAATCAATTACTTCAACCCAATAATGTTCTAATCCATACTGATCAATTGATCTGGTGTTGGCTAAGAACAATGTTAGATTCAAATTGTGATCAGTAGGTAAAATCAAGTCTGTCTGCTGCATTAAAATTGTTTAATATTTCAGATGGGGTGCTCACAATAAGGGCTCCCCCAAGAGTCAATTTCCTACTTTCTTGGACCAGTATTGGACAGGAATGCCACAGACTTCTTTTGTCTTGCCCAATACTGAGCCAATGCTCCGCATGCGATTCCATTCTCTGTGTTCACAAAGAGATGGAATGGCTGTTCCAAATTTGGCAAACTTAATACAGGAGCCTTGGTTAAAGCTTGTTTCAAATTGACAAGGCTTCCTCTTTCGTGTTCCTCCCATTTCAAACTCCAAGGGGAAGATTCAATTAATTTTGCATATAGGGGTTTGGTAAGATCAGCATACCCATCAATCCAGAATCTGCAGTAGCCAACCAAACCTAAGAATTTCCTTAGTTCTTGCTGGTTTTAAGGTAGAGGCTGAGATGCCACCCCTTCTATTCTATCAAGAGGGATTTTCCTACTCCCTTCATTAATTAAGTGTATTCTAATACTTTGTCCACGTAATCTGATCTTTGTCAATTAAAAACACCACTTCCTCTTCTTTAAGTCCCACTACTAAATTTATCAAGGGCTCTCTGCGGAACCCAAAAACTAATCACCCAACATCACCAATACTGACTTTCATCTTCTGCCATCATATTGTACACTTACGCTTCCCTTCTTTGGATTGGGCAGTCTTTCACTCTGTCTACCCTGCCCGCACCATCACTTCGTTTACCCATTATCACTTGGTTCCACCCACACATTCCTTTCTTCCTTCGCCGACCGAAGGTTCCCTATGATCCAAAAACAAATCACATACCTTCTCCCTTCCATCAGTTCCACTTTCTCTAACTCCTTCTGCCATCCTGGCATCCAAGTCAGTACAAGTCTGTTCAGACCAACTTAAAGACAACTTTCTGGCTTCCACTAAAACTTCCTTTCTCCCTTAACACTAACCATTCAATCTATAAACAAATTAGCTCCTTCTGCCAAAGGAACATCCATTAAATCAAGTGTAACCCTAGGGCCTAGGCTACAATATAACTACCCCAACACAATAATATTGCTGCTGTCATTAATCAAATGTCCTAAGTATTTGATCTCTCTTTCTACATACTATAATTGCTAACCCATCTCTGTAACAAGTCCTAAAAGGCAACAACTTCATGCTGCTTACAAACAAACAAGCAAACAAAAAATATGCCATAGGAGAGAGCACTTTGTCTGCAAAGCATGCAGATGCATGCAGACATAAAGACAGAAAAGAATACAAAAAAAGACTTCAAAAATAAAACAAAATATTTTGGATCCATGCTCTGAAATATCTTTGGATCAAACTTTAGTGTCCATTCACTGCCTTCAGTAAAATGTAAGCCAGATTCGGAAAATCTTTCAAAATCATTCCTTTTATATAGGTTTAATTAAACATTTTAAACCTCAAAAACTTCCAGAAAAAATAAAATCAAGATTGTATTCAGAGCAGAAAAGAAAATATATCTGCATAGCTTTTATATGCAGATGGAAAAGAGGCCGAAACAGTGAGAGGATTTGCAGATCACCCATGTCCCCCGCCTTACTCTCAGCAGAGGGAGAAAAAAATGTTTAAAAGAACACACAAGCCTCTCTTCCCCCCCCCTTCTCTCCTCCAAAGGGAAGGGGGTTTCCGTGTGTAAAAGAATGGGAATACAGGGAGAAAAAATGTTGAAACTACATAGAATCCTTTAAACAAAACAACCCTCTGCATTTCTCACTCTAACCTCGCAACACACAAGCATACACATATCTCAGTCCGGACATCTCACACACGCACATTCACATTTGTACTGCAATCAGACTTTCTAAAAACCAATTTCACATACAAAAATTTCATTCACTGCTTCCTTCATGAAAACCAATCATCTAAATATTTCAGGCTCTTTTCACAAGCCAATGCTGCATTTTCTAAATAACCTTTGGTGTACTGTTATTAGAAGATTTCTATTGTAAAGAACCTCCCTGCAGGTTTGGATATGATTACATACATACACACATACCATCAAACATTTCCAGACCTGTGGAAGTTGTGTTTGTTTTGTTTTGGTTTGGTTTTATTTTTATTTCCTTGGGCAACCTATAGTTTACTTTTAAAGCAGAGGGAAAACTCAGAGAGCAGTTTAAATCATAAATATGATTGTGGGCCCAAACTACTTTCCGTTTCTCCCAGCTTCAAGCTGCGATATTTACTTAATTTGCAGGCTGACCAAACATCTCACAATCAACTCTACATGCTATTATTATAAATGCATATCCAGGAATTTTGTAACAAATCACACCAAATTGATCAAGTCAAATTATATGAGTCTTTCCATTTAGACAGGTTTTACAAAAAAATTTCAATTACCTGCTAAAGCCCAGGTTGGAAGAACAATAAACAATTTCTTCTTTCTTCTTAATTACACTGAAAGCAAGGGTTTAACCACTCCCACAGCCTAACAGGGAGACTCAAACTCCCAACAGGAGACTCCAACTCCTTACTGGAGACTTTCAGGACGCCACCTTGTCTCCTAGGGGGGTTGATCAGGCCCCCTCTTCCACCTCAAAGTAGGTGGGCTCCCCTTTTTACATATACTCACTCTCCCGGCTTTTCTTGCTTCTTGGCCAATTGTTGAATTTTCTGGGTCTGGTCTGCCCTTTTTGTGGGTCCTTAGCTGAGTTGCTTCTCCAGCAAGCGTACGGCAATCCCTCACTGAAGGATTCTATTGACTACAATGGAGTCTGAATGCCGGCTAGTGAATCCTCATTGGGAAAATGTCGTTTCTTGCCGGGGCAACACACCTAGACAGAAAATTCTCTGCCTCTCAAAATCCAAAGTCCCATCTGCCAGGGTGCCAGAAATGTTATGGAATGAAGAGATTGAGAGTCATCCCAAAGGGCAAACAGAATCAGATTTTATTATTGCAATAATAGATTCAGAGTCCGATTCATACCTGGAAGTCTGAACAAATTATGGGTCGGGGACCCTGGTCTTTATACCGTTTCAAACAAAGGATTCTGTGAACTCAGCAGTTTTCATTTAGAAACATTTGTTACATCAAAGAGACATTTCCTAATTACAAAAGTTCTTACATGTCTTGCCAAACAAATATAACTTTTCTGAAAATTATCTTTGGTGATAGAGACTCACTGTCTCATTTTGGTATCCTTGACATTTGTAACTTTCAAACAGTATGTCACCCAAGATATGGGTCTTTCTGACAGCGAGGGGTCCTCCCTTACAGAATGTTGCTTATACAGAGGAGTTTGGCTGGCTTTGGTATTTTTACACTGGATACATTTGGAAAGGAATACTAGAAAGATGTCCAGTGGTCATTTAGTAGGTCCCGCATTCATCATCATCATTATTATTAGAGAGGGCCCTTCAGTGGTCATCTAGCTGGACCCGCATTTCCTACTTTACCACTCTCCGGGAAAATGCGCCTCTCGCAGTGGGGCGCAATTTGGGGTGGCAGGTGGGGCAGGGGATGTGGGGGGAGCTCAGCAAGCTTTGCTCTGCTTTGCTTTGCTCTGCTCTGCTTTGCTCCCGTCTCCCTGCCGGCCAGTGGCATTGCATGCAGCCACTGTGCTGAGACTGACAGGGGCAGCAGCCGCCCTCTCCTGCCTTTCTTCAGCTGGGCGGGGGGGAAAAGGAGGGGGACTTCACACACAAAAGAGAATTCCCCCTTTTGGCACCGGAGCCAAAGCTAAAAGAAAGTGGTGGGGAGAAAAAGAGGGAGGGTAGGAAGAGGGGAAGGGCAATTTTTTCATTGTTTTAACTCCATAGCAACCTCCTTCCCAGCTTCTGCTTTCTCTGCTCAGCAGCAGAGCGTTCTTTTTTCTTTCTTTTATAAGGCTAGTCCCCTTCTTCCCGGGCGAGAGAAGAGCGGGGGCGGGGCGAGAAAAAGAAGGCCGCGTGGGATGGTGGGGGGTGGGAGCGGGGGTCTTCTTAGTCCCGGTTGGATGCTGCTTCCTTGGGTCCCCTCAACTTTTCAGTCCCAGAAAGCGGCTGAAAAATGCCCTCCTCCTGTTTCCATTTTCTGTCCTTGCCTCCTTCCTGGTTTTATTTGGTTTTCCCTCCCACCCTGAAAGGAATTTCAAGCAAAAGAAAGGGGGGGGGAGTCTTAATGTCTGGTTAAAATGGGGAGTACTTCCATTTAAAGAAGAAAAGCAAAGCTCAGACTATTGCGATGGTTTTTTGCTCCTATATTCTGTTGTTTAGGTATAAATTTTGTTAATGTAGAAATTTTACTTACAGCCTATTAAACAACGGAGCTAGCTGTCTGCCTGCAATCGTGTGTATCTATTAGGAGTAATTCCCACTGAAAGAGAGGAGCCTTACTGCCAAGTAAACATGCATAGGCTTTACATTGAGAGTTGGGGTATCCATTAATATGAGGTGTATTAGAGAGAGAAATGAGAATTTCTGTAACAACAGATACTTTGTGCCAAGACCAGGTGTGTGTGTGTGTGAGAGAGAGAGAGAGAGAGAGAGAAAGAAAGAAAGAGGGAAAGAGAGAGAGATAGAAGAGAAAGAAAGAGGAAGGAAGGGAGAGAGAGAGAAAAAACTGTGGTATTATTTTTAATTGTTCCATTATTTATCATGTATTAATATTTTACACTGTCCCTACACCCAGAGTGATTTTACTGCCTTTCTTTTGCCCAGGGCTACCACATATTTTTCAGGGATTTACATGCATTCAATGACGATAGTCCAGAGCATAAATATGTGCGTGTTTATTTGTACATCAGGTTGCATAAGTCCATCTTAATATGCTATTCCTGGTATGTGATGTTTCGTATACCTACAGAGAAAGAAGCACTCTTGGGATCTTTGACTTTTAGTCTGCCTGTCAAACATCAGCCATCATACTAATGACTGTTTTGGACAATAGGCAGGTTGTATTACACGAATGGCTGTTTTATACGTGAAATTATGACTGAAATATTTCTGCACCTCTATTGGTTCTCACTGTCAGGAAGTTTCTTTACACTAATTACACAACAAACAAGGAATGCTTATTTTCTGAAATCATGTACATTCCAGGTTTTCCCCCTTCTGGGCTCAGTGTGGGCTTAAAACGAGCCCAGGACCACAAGCAAGTAAACATATATAGTAACCGTACTAACAATCATTAGGTGGAGTCGCCATTTTAGATTATTTGTGTTGGGTGTTAGGGAAGAACCCAACAGGCTACATAGACAATGCACAGCTGACTCTGTAGCTCTGAAATCAGTCTCCTGGATTTAAAACGTGATACAGGCACTCGTCTAAAGACAGATTCCACTATCAGTCCAGTGTGATATTGCAATCTCACATGTGTCAGTTCTACAACAACAGATTCACAACAGATTCACAACAGATATTTATTCGAAGCAAATCCCATTGACTATACAGGAAGGTGCATGTTCCCAGGTAATTAAGAAACGATGGGGGGCTTAGGCTGAGTGTTTAAGGTTGCAGACCCCTGACCTACCCCATCCTATCTCTTCACCTTGCAGCCAGCCCTGTAGGCCTGAGCCCTCCTCCCACCTGGTCAGCAGCTGCCTACCTACCCCGGTTGTATCCCCTTGCCCTGCAGCCGGCCTGAACGCCTGACTCGGACTGCCTCTGACTGCTCCAGCAGGTCATTTTCATTTAATTAATTTAATTAAGAATGCTGCAATGGGCATCAATGATGACCGGTCAAAAGTGTGAGGACCTGTCAGAAATCACTTTTTTCAGCCCTCTGGGTAGTCCCTATGTGCATATGGACTACTCAGAGGGCTGAAAAAGTTATTTTTGACCGGTCCTCACACTTTTGACCGATCTTCGCACTTACAACTGTCCTCACATTTTACATTTTGCGTCCTATCTTTTCACCGTGGTGAAGAAAAGTAATTGTGAAATGACGGACATGGTTGTTAAGAATGCTGCAATGGGCAGAAATGTGAGGATGTTCATAAGTGTGAGGACCAGTCAAAAGTGCGAGGACCAGTCAGAAATGACTTTTCTCAGCCCTCTGAGTAGTCACTATGTACATAGCCACGCCCACCTGGTTTCATGACCAGCTAGCCATGCCCCCAACTAAGCCACGCCCACAGAACCGGTTGTTAAAAAAATTGAATCCCAGCACTGCTGATAGTCCATTGGAATTGATCTCCAGAGATGTTCAGGATCTCGTAATCAGAACTTCCCCTTTCTTCTCCCTTCTGCTCGCTTCCGGGGAGCCCAGAGCAAAGTCCTTGGGAGGGCTTATTTCTGGGGCTTCTGGGGCTGGAAGCAGCCTGAGATGACTGAGGTGAACCCACCAGGTCAGGCCTTCAAGGGTTGCACTGCTGGGCTTCCAGTCTTGGAGAGAGAGAGAGAGAGACCCCCTTTCAGGAGTGGGTTGCAAAACCTGTTGCTACCAGTTCGCTCGTGCACAGAAGCATCTGGCGTGAGTGGGCGGAGCCTCCCGCGGCTGCTGCTACCAGTTCCCCGATCCAGGTAGAACCAGTAGAAACCCACCACTGCCCTCTTTCCTCTGATGGAGTTTGAGACACACCCCATCTCCTGCTTGCTACTATTCACACGGTGCAGCCACAAGGAGCCCAATCTCGTCAGGATGTAGCCTGACTCTCCCTCGGGGTTTCTGCACCCCCATCTTCTGGACTCCGGTCCCGACCTAGCCCAGGTATTTGGGAAAAGAACCTGCTTTAATAAAGGCATGGAGACAGGATGCTGGATCTCATGAAGAAGCTTCTTTCATAAGGCGGGAGCAACTATGGGGAAGGTGTGCTAACTAGGACTCAGCGAATGAACATCGAAGAAAGAGGACCTGGAGGCCCCCACCTTCTCTGGCTTCATGGGATGGAAATTATCAAACAACATAGTTGGACCTTGGCTCTCATAGAGTTCATCTTACCACTTTTCCTGTTCATTCTCTCTCTCACACACACTTTTAGCCACTGTCAGAAGGAATAATTGCTGAAATTGTTTCTTAAAAGGTGTCCAATTCATTGGCAGTAATTGAACAACAAATTCCTCTGAATGATTTTCACAGAGTTCTCTTTAGCAAGATTTATTGAGATGAAAAGGAAGAGAGTTACAAGAATTCCAGTCATTCAACAATTCCACATTTTGAACCATATACATATGATTTTCTTTGGCTCCTGCATACTATCTAAATGGAAAGAATATCTCCTTTCAAATAAAAGAAACTTTAATAATTCTTCCAATATCACAATGGTGTTAGATCTCATGTTTTTACATTTGTTCTCCCTGTGAGCTGCTCCTTTGTGTTGAGGTCCGGCCTCAGAAGGATAATG
>WNWU01013900.1:21610-46602 GCA_012654045.1 Ptyas mucosa | reverse complement strand
CCAGATTGAATTTCCTTCATGTGGAGTCTCTGGGCAAATTCCAAAGACCCAAACGTTGTGATATGTCTCTAGTTCATTTAATCAGATGGTTAAGGCACCAGGCTAAAAGCTGGGATTCTGTGAGTTCTAGTCCTATCGTCCGCATGAAAACCAGCTGGGTTACTCTGAGCCAGTCCAGGGTTGTTGTTGTGGATACAATAAGAGGAACAAGTATTATGTTTGCCACCTTGAGTTATTTATTTATTTATTTTAAAAATAGCAGTAATAAAGTAATAAAGGTAATGTATAAAAAGTAATAAAGGTGGGATTTTAAAAAATAAAATAAAATTTAAAATATATCTTAAATAGTGTTATGATTTTAGTTTTTCAAAATAGCCCTAAAACTTAAATACGTAGACCAGAGATTGCTACAGGAAGCAAGGAAGAAAGAAAGAAGGAAGGAAGGAAGGAAGGAAGGAAGGAAGGAAGGAAGGAAGGAAGGAAGGAAGGAAGGAGTAGTTCTAGTTTTCCTTCAGCATCAGTCAAATATACATGGTCAAAAAATGTAGCAGTTACTCAAACATTACAGTATCCGCAAAACGGATCACAGATATTTTATCCTATTTGCCTTTGGCCTAAAGAGCACAATCCTACACTATTAAAGTGTATTTTTCTATTTTTGAAAGAGAATAATTTTCTTGAACAAAAAATGCTAGACATAATTATATATTGTGCTCCATTGAGATGTAATTGTAGAGAAATATCTGTTTCTTTATACATTATTTCTTCAAATGTGAAATAAAACAGAGCAAAATTACTCATGTGAGATTTAAAATGACATTTTTTTTCTTAGAAATTCATGGCAAACCTACCACATTTCTATGTGTCTCATTTAATTTTTAAATTCATATTTAATGTTACTAAATTCAAAAGATTTTGATGCAGAAATAATTCTCTTTTATAAATGAGGATTAAAGTTAAACTGGGAAAGATTGGGAGGGGAGGGAAAGAGGAGGAATTCCATGAGATAAATATCAGTAATTAAAACATTCATCCAGGAGCCACGGATCCAATTTAAATCCATTAGACATGGAATATGTGTGGGAAGCCCCTCCCCCAGAAGAATGAAATATTTTGGGGGATATTAAGGCAGAATATTATACTTCCCCAAGGAAAAATGGGGAAACATGCTCTTAAAAACAGAAGGCAGACTCAGTCTTTCTTAATAGTTCCCAGCAGATATTTTGTGCTCATTAAGAAAGATTGAATAAAATAGAATAGAATAGAATTTTTTATTGGCCAAGTGTGATTGGACACACAAGGTATTTGTCTTGGTGCATACGCTCTCGGTGTACATAAAAGAAAAGATACATTCATCAAGAATCATAAGGGACAACACTTAATGATAGTCATAGGGAAACAGTCAATATAAATCTTAAGGATAGCAGCAACAAGGTTACAGTCATACAGTCATAAGTGGGAGGAGATGGGTGATAGGAACAATGAGAAGATTAATAGTAATGCAGACTTAGTATCTAGTTTGACAGTGATGAGGGAATTATTTGTTTAGCAGAGTGATGGCGTTCTGGGGAAAGCTGTTCTTGTGTCTAGTTGTTCTGGTGTGCAGTGCTCTATAGCGTCGTTTTGAGGGTAGGAGTTGAAACAGTTTATGTCCAGGATGTGAGGGGTCTTGAATATTTTCACAGCCCTCTTTTTGACTCATGCAGTATACAGGTCCTCAATGGAAGGCAGGTTGGTAGTAATTGTTTTTTCTGCAGTTCTAATTATCATCTGAAGTCTGTGTCTGTCTTGTTGGGTTGCAGAACCAAACCACACAGTTACAGAGGTGCAGATGACAGACCCATCTGCACATCTTAAAAAAGATTGAGCCAGCCTATTCACAAAAAAAAGAACTTCACCTCTAGGAATGGGATTAAAATTTACATTCTCCTCCACCCAAATTCTAAGAACAGGACATGACCCTCTAGGACATAATAGGATTAACCTATTTAGCAAAAGACACAAGCCCTTTCATTGCACAACCCCCCAGAACAGTTCAAACTTCAAAGTCACAGAAACCTATAAAGATCATCCACCTATTCAGCCATTTGGTCAGCTGTCCCAGAACCACACGCTCTTTCCAATCAGCCTTCATGTTATTTGCAGCGTCTTTCTCCCAGCTTGGAACTGAACCAGGTGGATTTTCCTTCCAACACATGAAAATGCCATTTCATCAATAAGCTTTTTTGAAAAACATGTTTTGATTGAAGCAATGACAGAACTTACATTAATGTTGCTTTCTTTTCTTTCCCTCTTCTCATTTCAAACCCAGCACACAATAATATTCCTGATGAGATACAGACCAGTTACCAATGTCCTCTCCTAAACGGTATGTTTTCTTCCCACAAGCAAGTCTGGAAACCTCCTTTTATAAACGGTACACACCTTCCAGCTGTAGCAACCTGCTGAGTATAGCAGCTGTTTGCTCATATTTACACTTTATTGGCTGATGTCTTGTTAGGTAAAATAATCAACCTAATGTATATACATGCAAGGGTTAATGTTCTTATTGTTGACCCCTCCCATATTTCCTCCTTACCCATGATCCTCCTTCTGTATATATATTTGGTGCTTCTTCCCAGCTCCTCACTTCTTGTCCTGGTATCCTGTGTTTAAGAAACAAAATAAAAGGTATTAGTCAACAGCAGATTGAAGCCTTGATTCATTTCTGGGCCTGAAAATAAAATACAACAAATTGGTAGCAGCCGATGGTCCTGAAGATCCATCAAAAACAAAACAATGCAGAACACCACCAGCACAAGAAAAAGACCAACCACTAGGTCCTTCAAAAAAAAAGATAGCAGCACAAATAATACCAAACACATACAAGAATGAAGAAGAAAAATCATCCACGAGAGAAAAATCTCCTGAACTGAAGGATGACCAACTAATCGCTGAAATAAGACAAGAAGAGAAGAGAGACCTAATAGAAATAATAAAGTCAACCCCAGATGACCCAGCACTGCTAGCGAAACTCCACAGCGTGATAAAGGACCACGGAGCAGCAGCAGACGAAAAAGAAACGAGCAAACATTTACAAAACAAAAATGAATCGGTAAGAGAACTCTACCCCATGCATGAGCCAGAAGAAGTCGAACCGTTTTTTGCGCCTTTTTTGCAGCTGCCATATTGTAAGATTGACCCGCCAAAAATGGCCAACCTGTCAATCAAAGGTGTGGATTCGAATCCCGACAAAAGAAACGAAAATCAAAAAGAAAAGAAATATCAAAATTTAACAACTAATAAAGGGCAAGCCTGGCAAGACTCAGACAAGCCACCCACCGAAAACGAAATAGAAAAAGCCATGCAGCTACTCAAAGCAGCGTTCGGGGGAAAGCTACAAATATCCAAACTACAACAAGAAGAACCCGAATCAACAACAAACTCCACAATCACCAAAATTAAAAAAAGGCTAAGCTACCTAGAAAAACCATCTATAACCTATAAAAGAAAGTATTCCACTCACTACCAAGAAAACTCAGAAGAAGAAATAGACACATCACCTGAAAGAAACCCAAGCCGCTACGCGAGAGAAACGAACTACCCGACCAACCAGAAAAATAAAAATACTCACCAAGCTAGCAGAGACTCTCCGACGATCCAGACAGCTTCTAAATCCACCATCGACTACAGAAGAGCCCCCGGAGCCAACACCAGAGAGCATCAAAGCGAATGGAGCCATCCCTGGGAAGCCGTGAACCAGAGCTCCTACCTCGATGACGGCAAAGGCAAAATGAATTGTGAGCGTGCGCAGTACCACTCAGCGCCTGACAGCATAGAAACAAATCAGCACAGACTTGCCTCCAGGGTGCCTATGCCCTATTGTGAGTACAGCTATGACAGGAACCATGGACAGCGGCAAGGCATGGGTAACTATATGCATCACACAAACATTTTTGCAACTGATTTAGTTAAACTTAGAGCTGATGGGACAAATTTAAAAGAATGGGGACAGCAACTAGAGATTATGTATTTAAAAGAAAATATGTTATTCTTTTTATATGACCCTCCCACCAAACCTTGGAACTGTGACATAGACTGTCTCCACCACAAAGCATACTATATGATAATAGCCCCAATTTCACCATGTATTTTCCCTAGCATAGAACACAACCTTACTGTATCAGAAATATTTCAAAAACTGTACAACCTATTTCAGAGAAACAATGCTGCTTCCACTTCCAGAAAATCCAGGGAATTTTATGGGGCCAGATTAAGGGGTGGAATGACAATGAGTGAACATATTCTTAAACTGAATGCAGCCAGAGTCGAACTCATCCAAAGGGGGGAGGTCATCCCAGAAAATAGTTTAAAAAGTGTGATCATAAATTCTCTTGACTCAAGTTGGGACAATTACATCACTGTATTAGACAATTTAAATATTGAACAGCTCACTCTAGAAGATCTGACTAGTAGACTCATAGCAGAAGACAGAAACAGAAGAGAGAGATCAACCAGCCGAAGGGATGATGGATATAAAAGAAAGGTAGAACCACGAAACAGGGACAGATACACTTATGGGTGCCATATCTGTGGGTCAAACAATCACTATCAAAGGGACTGCCCAAGAAGTACTGAGTATAGATCACAGTACAAAAGTAAGGAGAGACCAGAAAGAAGGGTGAACTTCTCTGGCAGAAACTCCCCTGACTATAGGGAGAAACGCAGTGAGACACCAAATTCCAGGTATAAACCTAGAAGTAGAGACAATTCTAAGGAGAGCAGACAGGATTATCAATATGGCCTAGGAGATGATAACATTGAGATTTCAGACAACCAACGCACTTGGCTCATAGACTCTGGGGCCACGTGTCACACCACATGTAATAAAGAAATACTAGAAAAATTTATACCAACAAACTACTACATTAGGGTAGCAAACCAAAAAAGAGTTTCTGTAAAAGGAATAGGCAGTGTCAACATAAAAGGGGTAGGAAAAATAGAGGGGGTACTCTTCGTGCCTGAAATCCCCCAGAACATACTGGCCGCAATCAGGTTGACAAAAGAACATGAAATAATCACATCCTTCAGTAATGGTAAAGCATACATGTATAAGAATAACGAACCCATAAAGGAGATAATTGTAAAAGGGGGATTAGCCTATCTATGTCCTGGGGAAAGAAATTATGAAAACAAATGTAATGAGGTCATAAAGCATGTATCAGGGGATAAACCAAATAATTGTTCTAATGTATCAAAGATTACAAATGGAAAGATGTTACATGATAATTGCGCACACCTGTTGCATAGAAGATTAGGCCACGCAAGCTTTCAAACCATACAAAAAATGTCAAAGTGTTCAGAAGATGTTAAAGTAAAAAATTGTGACAATTACTTAGACTGTTCTGTCTGTAAATCATCCAAAATCAAGTGCAAACCCAAACCCAAAAAAGCTTCACGCACAACCCAATCAGTATTTCAATTGGTGCATATGGACCTTGTTGGTCCCTTGAGGCCTTCAATTAAGTATAGAAAAAAATATTTTTTAACAATTGTTGACGACTTTAGCAGATACGGTTTTGTTTATACACTTAACCATAAACACGAAACATTCAAAAAAGTAAAAGAATTCTATAAAAAAATTGAGCTCCAACATGGAGTAAAAATCAAGCAGTTTATGACAGACAGAGGTTCCGAATTCTTGTCTAAAGAATTTATTGATTGGACAAATGACAGGGCATCAAACACTACAAATCCTGCCCATTCTCACCGTTTCAGAACGGGATCGTAGAGAGAAAAAATGGTTTGTTGCAAACCATGGTTAGATGTGTGCTAGCGGATGCTGGCTTGAGCCAATCATTCTGGGCTGAAGCTCTCTTGTACTCAAATTATACTCTAAATCGCCTCTGGTCCAGTACAGTTGACAAGTCACCCTATGAAGTCATGTTTAATAGAAAACCAAAGGTGGGCCACCTGCACATTTTTGGGGTGACAGCCGATGTGTATATACCCAAACAGATAAGACGTAAAGGGGACAAAATATCAAAAAAACTGATTTTTATGGGTTACGAAACAGGCACGAAAGGTTATAAATTCATAGACCAAAACAATAATTTTGTCATCTCTAGAACTGCGAATTTCCACGAGCACAGTAACTGGTCCAAGTTACATTTAAATGACTTATGTCAAAACAAGAAAAGTATAGCATTAGAAGAAAGTAATCAGGAGCAAGAAAACACAAACATAAAGCTCCAAAATAAACCAAAACCAAACCACACTAAACTGCACAAAAGGGAATGGAAGGAGGGACATCCAGTAATACACATAGACAAACTATCTAACAAAGAAACCCGATTCCTACACTCCGATGAAACACCAAAAAATAGGCCAATCAAATCAAGTAGAAATGTAAAACCAAAAAATTTACAAGTTTATGTACTTTCTCTAGAAACCCCCAAAATTACACCAAAAAACTATCATGATATATTCAAATTGCCCATAGAAGAAAGACAAAAATGGGAAGAAGCAATCAAAAAAGAAATGGATAGCTTAAAGGAGTTGAAGGTCTATTCTCCAGTTTCCACACCTTTAGAGAAGTCACCCATAGGCACCAAGTGGGTATTTAAAATTAAGGAATTGGAGAACGATAAATTATTGTATAAAGCCAGATTAGTCGCCCAGGGTTTTGCCCAAAGATTTCCGGATGATTATGAAGATACCTATTCCCCAACTGTTAGATCTGAGAGTGTGAAGATTGCCTTCACTCTAGCCTCCATCTTAGATTTGGACGCCCATCAATTCGATGTTCAGACAGCCTATTTGCACTCTGATCTCGACAAAAAAATATACGTAAAGGCACCACCTAATGAAAATTCACAAACAAACAATTTCTGGTTATTAAATAAAAGCCTTTACGGCCTACGCCAGTCAGGAAAGTGTTGGTACGATTGCCTGTCTAAAATCCTCACTGATTTGGGGTTCAAAGCTACATCTGCAGACTCATGTTTTTTTGTTAAATCTATTGGATCATCAAAGGAATTTGTACTCATTTACGTAGATGATATTCTATATTTTGGTAAAGAAAAGGCAAAATGCGAAGAGTTCGCTAAAGAGCTGGGTAATCATTTTAATTTAAAAATATTAGGTAAAGTAAATAAATATTTAGGAGTGCAAATAGAAAAAACATCAAAGGGTTTTAAATTATCTCAAAAAGAAAAAATTTTGGAACTAATTCAAAAATGTAATATGTGTAATTCTAAACCATCAGACACACCCATGTCAGTTGATTTTGTAAAAAATATGAACGGAGAGTACGAACCATTCAATGACAACACTACATATAGATCTGTAATAGGGTCTTTATTGTATATATCCAATTGGACTCGTCCAGACATCACACTTGCAGTAAACCTACTCTCTAGAAATGTAAATAAACCTACTTCATTCCATTGGGAAGGTGTAAAAAGAATATTAAGATATTTAAATGCTACAATTAATTTCTGTGTATTTTTGGAACCTTCAATGACCAAGAAACCTGTTTTATCTTGTTTTGCGGACGCTGATTGGGCTGGAGACCCAAAGAGTCGAAAAAGCACATCAGGATACGTGTTTTTTGTAAATGATTCTCCTATCTATTGGTACACTGGGAAACAAAGTCTCATTGCAACTTCGACAGCTGAAGCCGAGTATATATGTCTTTCCAAGGCAGCGAACAGTCTGACATGGTTTGACGATCTCTTAACTGAAATATGGACTGAACCCAACTATCCAATACATATTCAGGAAGATAATCAAGCGGCCATTGACATTTCTGCTGCTGAGGCCGTCGGAAAAAGATCCAGACATATTGACATAAAATTCAAACACGTGAGACAAATGTCAGACATCGGATTTATAAAATTAGTTCATTGTGAGACATCTGAACAAACAGCGGATGTATTAACTAAACCATTGCCTTCAAGACAACATATGTATTTGACTAAAAAATTATGTGTAAATTTGTGAATGGTTGAATATTTTAAGAGGGGGATTTGTTAGGTAAAATAATCAACCTAATGTATATACATGCAAGGGTTAATGTTCTTATTGTTGACCCCTCCCATATTTCCTCCTTACCCATGATCCTCCTTCTGTATATATATTTGGTGCTTCTTCCCAGCTCCTCACTTCTTGTCCTGGTAGCCTGTGTTTAAGAAACAAAATAAAAGGTATTAGTCAACAGCAGATTGAAGCCTTGGTTCATTTCTGGGCCTGAAAATAAAATACAACATGTCTTCTGACTCAACCCAACAGGAGGACTTCCCTATCAAATGGATTCTTTTTATTATAGTAGCATAGGGTGGGCAGATCTGCACTTTCTGCTTTGCCCCTCACCAGTATGAGCCCACTCCATGTTTACTGAGAACAGCAATCAATGATGTCTCCTTCTTATTCAATACAATTCAATTCAGATACAAACAGTCTTTTGGATTTTTCTAATAACGCTTTAATTGTATTGTCGTTAATGTAATATGGGAATTTGTAATGATTGAATTAACTCATTATTTCTTTTTCTTTCTTTCTTTTAGTTGATTTGCTTTGAAAGTTTCTTGGAGCACTCTTTGATTTGATTTTGTCCCCTGCCCTGCAATAATGAAGCGCTATGCCAAGGAAAGCAGAGTCTCAGGCTGCTTCTGGAGCAACCAGGAGAAGGAGAAGCTGCCAGCGGGAAGGCAAGCCGCCCCAGGAGGACCAGAGGAGAGGGCAGCTTCTCACTCATGGAGATCTACCGGTGGGAAAGTGGGCGTGGTAAGAGGTGCGCTGGCCAGGAAGCGGTCATGCTCCCTGGCCGGAGAGGGTTGCACAAACCTTTGCTGGAGTGAACATGCAACCCTCTCCGGCCAGGGAGCATGACCGCTTGCTGGCTTGCACATTTCTTACTGCTTTCCGTGACCACTTCCCCACTGGTGGATCTCCATGAGTGAGGAGCTGCGCTCTCCTCCAGTCCTCCTGGGGCAGCTCACCTCCCTGCTAGTGGCTTCTTCTTCTCCTGCCTGCTCCAGGAGCAGCCTGTCTGTTACCTGGCAAGAACGGCCGGCCACCACAGCCTGCCCCACCCTCTCTGCCCAGGCAGTTGCTCCTGGTGCTGCTGGAGAAGTGGCAGCATGAGAACTGCTCTTGCTGGGGGCAAGGGGGTGGCAGCGGCAGGAGCAGCAGGACAGGGCTTCCCTCCCTCCCTCCCTCCCTCCCTCCCTCCAGAGGCCTGGGGCTATGCCAGAAGTCTGCTCAGGTGAGGAGACAAGGAAGCCTCAGACCGGCCATCCTTGCCACCACTGCCCCCTTGTCCTTGGCGGCAGCAGTTCTCGCACAGCTTCTTCCCTGGCAGTGGCAGGAGCAGCTGGCAGGGAAGAGGGGATGGTGGCAGGCTGCGGCAGCAGACAGTTCGAGCCGGCTAAGAGGCAACATTCCTCCTCCTGCCAGCCTCGAGCTCAGCTCTGGGCAGCGTCCAGCCAGCCATACCTGGCTTCTCCCTGCGGCAGCCCATGTGGCTCCCAGGCAGCGCAACTTCGAGGCCTTTCCTCATAGTGGTGGTGACAAGGCAGGCAGGCAGCCAGGTGCACGGGAGTGACTGGCGGCAGCGCTCCTGACTGGCAAAGGGCAGATTCCCAGGGCTGCATGTGGGCAATGATGGTGGGCGGCATAAGCGAGCGGCGACCAGGCCGGGAACTGGTTCAGGGGCATGGCCAGTCAATGTTATTACCAGTTCTCCAAACTACTAATTTTTTTTACTACCGGTTCTTGCGAACCAGTGCGAACCGGCAGCAACCCACCACTGACACACACAAAAAAAACCTTCTCACACCCTGTTGCTTGGCAATGTACAGCTTTTCCAAAAACTGGGTTTTGCTAATCACGACTAAAAAATGAGTTTGCAACTTTTATTTAATGAATCCTATATGTCATGCATTGGATTCAGTCCCGCCTTTTTAATATGTGCCATATTTCATAGGTTGGCTTAATTATAAACCACCATTTGTAATATTAATATATGTACTTCATTTTGACAGGATTTAGAAAAGCAATTTATAGTTTGGGCTTCATTGCAATTATCTTTAATGTGGCTCCTTACATTAAAAGAGAAACGTCTACATATTTAGAGAAGCTTCTCATAGGATTTTAGTTCTACACATTCAGCAGAACCACCTTGGACAAGAAATTTGAATATGGTGTGGGAAGAAATATCCATCTGGTTCAGTTCCAAGCTGGGACTCCACTGGAAACCTGGAAGCCTATTGGAAAGATGGTTTATTCATGAAGCAGAATCACATGAGTTTGTGATTCTGGGCAGCTGACAAAATGGAGTTGAGAGTGAGTGAGGGGGTTTTTTTTAACCTTCTTTGAGTTTCGAATTTGAGCTTCCTGTTCAAGATCATGTCTTCTATTGGCTGTTGTCAGATTCCTATGGGGTCATGTAGGGGTTATGTAGAGGTCATAGCTGGCTCTATAGGCAAAAGAGGAGATGAAAATCCTAGGTGTTTGTCTGAGCTCCCAGGCTTGGTTGAAGTTTGGACCGCTTCTAATCCAGAGGTGGGTTTCAGCAGGTTCTGACCAGTTCTGGAGAACCGATAGCAGAAATTTTGAGTAATTCGGAGAATTGGTAGTAAAAATTCTGACTGGCCCCACCCCCATCTATTCTCTGCCTCCCAAGTCCCAGCTGATTGGAAGGAAATGGGGATTTTGCAGTATCCTTCCCCTGCCATGCCCACCAAGCCACGCCCACCAAGTCATGCCATACCCACCAAGCCACACCCACAGAACCGGTACTAAAAAAATTTGAAACCCACCACTATTCTAATCCTATCATTCTGCCTTTTGTTTCAAAATGTCTTGGATGGATTATCAAATCTGCATTTCTAAAAGGTGGCCCCCACATTCATGAAATGAATACTATAATATTCTATAGATATTAGAGAGATATTTGAGAGAACTTTCTCAAAAAATTGAAACATAGCATAGCCTTTATAATGCTAAGGCAAAATATGTTTCTCACGGTGAGGAAGTATGGTACCACTTTTCTCTGAGTTCTGTGTTTCTCGGTATAAAACTCTTAGGCTTTAGACCTAGGTAAAGCAAGGCCAGACAGGCACCAACCCCAACAACAGGAGGAAGACAAATGGAAGATATGAGTGTGTAAAGTTGATATCAGAGAAAGATTTTGATTAAAATGAATAGAAATAAAAAGGGAATTCACAAAATGTATACTATGATACCGCCTATATCACGGATGTCAAACTTGATCGCTTCACTAGTCGTATCATGATGTTTTTTGCCTTTGCAGAGCTGGGGTGGGTGTGGCCTGCACGTGATGTATCCGGCCCGTGAGCTGCCAGTTTGACAGGCCTGGTATATTATAGATAGGTGTAAATGATGGAACCTTAGCATAGCCTTGATCCTAGAATAGATTGGGGCTGTGTAACAGTGGGAATTGTGTGGTTTTCCCACTGTCATTCCTGAGAACAAGAAGACTGGGTTTCTGATAGTTTAAAGAATGTAGAATTCCATCTTATGCTCTGTGTCATTTCTGTTCAACTTGTTCCTTAAGTATAAACCGTAATTTTCCATTCCCAAGTCTTATTTAATTCATTACTTTTGCTTTAATCTCATCTCTAAATGTTTAGTGCCCACAATTTAATGCAGCAAAATAGCCTGTGAATGCTGTTCTCAGCAAACTAGGATCTCCAGAAGCATATGTGGGAAGAGCTATTACCGAAAAGGTCTGCCATCTGACCCGCATGGATTTCCTCAAGAGGCGTTACACTCAGGAGAAGTTCCCTCTTGACAAGCAGAACTTATTAGACATAGAATACCAAACTGATGATGGCAATAACCTCCAACTGTTCATAGTTGGTGGTTTGAGATCCACAATGGCACCAGTTGCATATCTCATTAAAATAGAGGACCCAGAAAAGAGCTTTCAGCCTAGACTGATGCAATGCTCTCCCTTATCCATTGTTGGAAGGTACATTTGATTAGGTACCACGTGGCTGTTACCACTATGGGCCTATAACCAGTGGTGAAATTCAATTTTTTTTACTACCGGTTCTGTGGGTATGGCTTAATGGGTGTGGTGTGGCTTGGTGGGCATGGCTTGGGTGTGGCAGGGGAAGGATACTGCAAAATCCCCATTTCCTCCCCACTCCTGGGGGAAGGATATTGGAAAAACTCCATTCCCACCCCACTCTGGGGCCAGCCAGAGGTGGTATTTGCCGGTTCTCTAAACTACTTAAAATTTCCGCTACCGGTTCTCCAGAACCTGCTGGATTTCACCCCTGCCTATAACTCAGAGTAAATAAACTCTTGTTTTTAAAAAATAATTTTTTATTTTATTCAGAACGTTATGGTAAAATACAAACTCCAAGAAAAAAGGAAAAGAAATTTTACAAAGACAATACAAAAATAGACAAAATATTTTAAAAAGGAAAAACGTATTCATTAAAAAATAAAATACAGAAACAAATATAAATATGTTGCCCCTCCTATCTGAATATTGGTCAATATTTTACAATGGTATTAGCTAGAATACAACCTCCACGTAATCTCACTGACACATGGAGCTGAAAATGACTTTATCAATTTTTATTTTATTTATTTATTTACTTATTTTGTCAAGCATATATAAGATAACAGATAAAGTATAAACATGATTGTGAATACATGAGATGGTTACGAATAAAAGGGGACATTAGGAACCACATGGAATGGTTTAAGAAAGTATCGTCACATCACCTTGTTTTTGATAAAATGTGTATAACTCAGTTTGATAATACCATGTGAATCAAGTTTCAAAACCATCAGTTCAGTTGGAGCACTGTGCTTAATTTTATGTCAGCCCCACTGTGTAGACCAAACCAGGAAATAAACTCTATAGGAAGGCTGAAACTATGTTTATTGAGAATGGCCATAATAACTGAATCTTGAAAGTCTGATTATGCTGGACATCCTTGATTTTTTTATAGTTGGATTAAATAGGAAGCTGTCTTATTAGGACATTCTGGTCTTTAAAAATGCTTTAGCCCCTTTTCACTAGATAACAGCTTCTATATATATCCATCAATGTCATCTTTCTAGATTTGGAAGGCACATGTATTGGATTACACTATGTCACAGCTGCAATGATTATTGATTCTAAGAGCTCAACTTACTATATTCATAAATGATTCAGGATTCATAAATGTTTAACTGTTCAGCTCTTCTGAACTCACAATTTCTTGTGTAGCTGTCAACATCTACATGTTGGAACAGGTATAAAACAATGGAATAATTAGCTCTGGAGAAAAACATAGATTATGGTGACTGACCTCATACCAGGCATACCCAATCGAAAGGACTAATATTCCAGAAAACTTGTCATCACTTGTGTCAAGGGTGCCTGTGGTGGCTGGTGCACTCTGCGAACATAAACGGGCTCCGAGCTCCATTTTCAGCTGTGAAGGCATCCTGCAAACCTCTGCCAATGAAAATAGAGCTCGAGAGGGCCACCCGTGGCTCACCCAAGCCCCGTTTTTGCTGGCAGAGGCAGTGAGGACCAGTCCTTCACTGTTTCCAGGGTGGCCCCATGGGCCAGTTTTAAGCACCCGGTGGTCTGGATCTGGCCCGTGGGCCTTGAGTTTGACACCCCTGCTCTACATCCTCTTGACGAATATCTTCTGACTTAATCCAACAGGAAGACCTCCTACTCAAATGAATCCCTTTTATTACAGTAGTAATCAAATTTGAACATTAATCAGTTGAATAATGACAGTCAAGGTAATCCGATTCAATATAAAATAACAGCTCCCATTGTATCAGCTTTTAATTTTAGTCTAGTTTTCTGGGGAGCTTTTCATATGGATGCTTTCTTTATCCTTTGACAGTCAACCAGTTTCCCATGGAAAATTAGGAGATGCCTAACTCCTGTAAAGAAAATCTGCAGCATTATGGAGAGGCAAAAAATGAGGAATACAAAGAGAAGTTCCACTGGATAAGTAAATATG
Organism: Ptyas mucosa; assembly: GCA_012654045.1. Taxonomy (NCBI): domain Eukaryota; kingdom Metazoa; phylum Chordata; class Lepidosauria; order Squamata; family Colubridae; genus Ptyas; species Ptyas mucosa. The sequence goes on along the minus strand of WNWU01013900.1, from coordinate 32,611 downwards.
CCTTTACATCATTTGGAAGAGAGACCTTGGCATGTATGGTATGGAATTACTATTGGAATCATCCTATATTATGGGAATCTTTCTATTAACTACTGACTAAGGCGATGAATGAAGCACACATTATGCCAGTGTTCAGATCAGATTTATTTATTTAAGAAAAGTTGCAAACCCCCTACAAGTTAAAAGCCTAGGAAGTTACATTGTTTATAACTTTAGGATCTACATTAAGTTAGCAGTAGGATCTAGACTTAATTCTTCAGTAGGAAAGAAACACACCATGGTTCATAAATGAAACAGAAGGATAAGCAAATTTGAAGACAAATCAAATGAACAATAAAGACAGTCAACATAAATTCAGGAAACAAAAAACACGTGAGTGTCTGGCACTTCCACAGGTATAATGAGAACAGTGGAATTTTAATTCCAGGTGGCTTCATCGATATTTCTCCATCAGGCCAAGGATTACCTTGTATGCACGTTGGTGAGCATCAATGCCCCAAATAAAATCCCAGTGAGTCCAATCAGGGAACTCCTTATAATAGACAACATTAGTTGTTCGAAAGCGTAATTGTGCAATTTCCATTGGCTGGCAAACCCAATCTTGTCCTCCAGCCCACATAGCAACTGGCACAGTGATGGCCTCTATCCTGTAGAACGGTGGAGTTGTCTGAGGAAAAGAAAACAGCGTGAGAAAATTAGAAATTCGCCTAGAACAAAATTCAGTACAAGGGCAGGAATTGAACCAAAGGAGTTCTTCCATACAAGAAGTATCCAGAGGAGCCCAAAGAAATTCTGAATCGGGGTAATGAAGTGTGGTAGATATTTTCAGTGCATTCCTTGTTTTGCTATAGATTGTGCCAAAATGCAAAAACTCAGACAGGTGCTGAGTTGTAGCAGGTGCTCCTCAAAATATAAGGCATTCAGAGACATCCATTCCTTTTAGTAAGATGTCTTATGGAAAATGACTATGGACAAGCATAATTAAAAGAAAAAGAAAAAAGAAAAAAAGAGCACAGGTACTGTATATTTTCTGCATCCACATTTCTATTTAGTCCTCTTTGTTATATTGTCTCTGACTCAACCACTTCTAAAATGTTGTATTCTGTACTGTACTTACTGCAGGCTATATCCATATTGTACTTATATTTTTAAAATGCTCAAAGCCCTGAAGAAAATAGAGGAACTCTTCTTAATTTTCCTACACCTATCTCCACCCTTGTGGGCACCCCACCTGTAGTGATCTCAGAAAAAAAATGTGTGAGTTCTATGTCCTAGACAAAAGATCAGAAAAGCAACAGGTCCAGACAGAGTGACTCCTTGCTTGAAAGCCTGTGCTGAACAACTAGCTCCCATCTTCAAACAGCTGTTTAATAAATTACTGGAGATGTCTTTTGTCCCTTCTATCATCATCCCAGTTCCTAACAAACCCTGAGTCAGGGAGCTGAATGACTATAAGCCACCTGACATCTATAGTCATGAAGTCCTTTGAGAGGTTAATGCTGGCCCACTTTGAAAGTCATCATGGATCTGCTGTTAGACACCCCCCCCCCCATTTGCATGTTGGCCTACTGAGCAAATTGTTCAACAGATGAGGCTGTCAATATGATCTTCAATCCCTGGGGACCTGTGCATGGGTCCTTTTTGAGGACTTCAGTTCAGTGCTAAATGCCATCATTCCAGATATTCTTCACTCTAAAGTAGATGAAGCAGGTATAATGTCCTCCCCCTATCCTTCTATTTCTATCCCAAGGAGCCCTGGTAGCACAGCAGACTAAAGCACTGTTATTAACATCAGCTGCCTGCAATTACTGCAAGTTCAAATCTCACCAGGCTCAAGGTTGACTCAGCCTTCCATCCTTTCTAAGGTAGGTAAAATGAGGACCCAGATTGTGTGGGCAATAAGCTGACTTTGTATAAATATACAAAAGTATGCAGGCTATTGCTTAACGCATTGTAAGCCGCCCTGAGTCTCCAGAGAAGGGCGGCATATAAATCAAATTTAAAAAAAACAAAACTACTTTCTTAAAAACACATGTAAATTGCTTTCCAATAAACAGAAAAATTTTACTTATGGGGATTTTCCAAAACAATAGGAAGTTTTCAAATCAAAAATACTTTCAATTAGTTAGATTTTATTCTTAGTTACCCAGGATAAAAGTATTTCACAGAATAATCTGGTAGCTTGGCAGAAAGCAATCATTATAGTATGAGATTTAGGAATCAAATGTTCATTATTTGTCTTCTTGCCCATGAAAAAATGCAACAACCCTACATTAAAGAAGTGTCAAAATCCAGCACCACCAACCTGGTTATAGATATCTATGTTCTTCAAGCCATAGTCAAAATATCTCAAAAGCCCACTTTTCATTAACTGGAATAAGAAAGAAAACACAACAGAGACATAAGGAGCTATATTTTTCTATTATAAAAATAATAATGAAGTGTAAAGACAAAAATGACGCAGAACACCCTCCAATCATGTTTCGTTACCATTTAAGGGGCGTTAACTCCAACGAGAAGACATCGAGACAACTCACAGTTTTTATCATTTCCATGAAGTTGTTTATTGTCATAAAAGCCAGCCAAAAAACAACAACACAAAACCAGTCAGAACTGGATGTTAAGGTCTTGGACCTAAATACAGGTAGTCCTTGACTTACAACAGTTGCTTAGTGACTGTTCAAAGTTACAACGGCACTGAAAAAAGTGACTTGTGACAGTTTTTCACACTTATGACCATTGCAGCTTCCCCATGGTCACATGATCTATATTCGGATGTTTGACAATTGACTCATATTTATGACGGTTGCTGTGTCCTATGGTCATGTGATCCTCTTTTGCAACCTTCTGACAAAGCAAAGTCAATGCGGAAGCCAGATTTCACTAACTGAACAACTGCAGTGATTCACTTAACAAATATGGCAAGAAAAGTTGTAAAAGTGGGACAAAACTCACTTAACAAATTTCTCACTTAGCAACGTAAAAGTTGGGCTCAACTGTGGTCGTAAATTGAGGACTACCTGTAGAACACCATGTGTGAGAGAAAAGTTCTCTCAGCATATTGTTGCGACCATTGATCGGTTCCTGGCTTGAACATTCAAATGAGCCAATCAGAGCGCAGCCCTTGACTCTGCATTTTCCCGGGCTTTCTAACTGACAATGACTCAGCATATAAGCAGCTGCTCGTTAGCAGGCTGTGTGTGTGCGTTCACACTCCCTCCCACAGGTTCTCTCTCTCTCACACACACGGAGCAAATCATGGAGCACGGAACAGCACAGCAGAGAGTTGATTGCTTCCTTATCTGCCTCTCCCGGACTAGAATCAAAGAGCTGAAGTCATTACAGCTTTCTTCTGAGAAAGGAATGGAGACCTGGACTTTGACTCCAAAATAGCTGGATGGATTTCATCAAAGAAGGGAGATGATTATTGGTACTTTTTATAGGCTTTGTTTTGTTTGTTTCTATTAAACTTGATTAGTTTTCTAAAACTCCTCTCCGGCCTGTTTCTTTGGTGCATTTGTAAGCGAATGAGGGTCACGGTCTATAGAACCCATCTCAACACCATGTGTCTTACCAAAGCCACTGTCAGCCATTTTGTTTATGTTAAAAATGGTGGACATTTTTTTCATAAATCTTATATCTTACAACTCAACTCATAGGTTCTACTTTCCCAACTACAAAATGGCCAATGAAAAGCTCAGGTTTTCACTCCAAAGCATTCTGGAATGGTTGACCCATTACTTTATACACAGTTATTTACACCTAATATTTAGCCTTGATGTTTGCTATGTATTGGACATGCAGAGTATTATCTGCCTTAAAAGATCTTTCTAAAGTTTTATTTTTTTAAAAAAAAAATTCCAAGTACCCTGTTTCCTCTAAAATAAGATTCCCCTGATAATAAGCCCAATTGGGTTTCTGAGTGCATGCAATAAAATAAGCCCCCCCCCCTTGAAAATAATCCCTCCCCAAAAATATTTAAACGCATGCGCAGCCAGTCCCAGCCATTTCCTCTGGTTTCCTCCACATGCCCCAAAATAATAAGACCTCCCCGAAAATAAGACCAAGTGCTTATTTCGAGGTTCAGAAAAATATAAAACAGGGTCTTATTTTCGGGGAATCACGGTAGTTATCATGAACAAATCATATTTGTACAGGCTTTGGCATGTAAGCCATATGCATGGATATCTCCAGATAGATGGGTGAGTCAAAAAAATTAAACTCCTTCCCCTTTCCCCCCTTTTTACATACATTAAGGCTTTGATCATGCAGTCACCCCCTCCCCATCTATCTTTGATACTCAAGATAATTTAAAAATCAATGTGGCATCTAGGTATCTAAAGAAAACCCATTCACCTTTGGATTAGACAAAATGTATTTATTGTTTAGCGTATGGCATATCATACATGCACTAGCAATATATATTAACATTTCACTTAGATTAGTAAAACGCAGTAAAATATAAATGATAAAAGGTCTATGTTCAAGTATTTCTTTTCTTAATTAACAGTCTCTTAGAAGGACTGAGATGTGCAATATTTTTGAAAGACGTTTTCCATCATTAAGCAAATGCTGTCTTCAATTAAGCCAGCATTTAAAGGTATTAACCAGCAGTTAAAGGTATTTACTTACCTTGTTTTTGTCTTATTCTTATTGGAGTTCTCAACAGACTACTTTATGATTATTTTTACCTGACCATGGGGATTTTTTTATTAAAAGGTGACAACGTTTGTTGAATTCAATCATCAAAATGAGTCTTACCTGGCTCAAGTGGATTATATGTTTTACCGAAGTATAATCTGGGAAATGTGAAATATACACATCAGAACGGCTCTAGAAACAGTAAAGAAAAGACTGTTTAGAAGAATTTTATACTGCAAAAGGCTTCTGTGAACTGTACTGCGTACAAGATGAGAAGCATCTAGGCCAGTAATGGCTAAAGTTTTTGCCATCATGTGCCAAAAGTGGGGGGAGTGTGGAGGCGTCACACATGCACGTGCCCACACCCATAATTCAATGCCCCCATGCCCACCCACGCATGCACGTACGACACCCCTCGCACTCCCCCCACTTTTGGCATTTTTTGCTGGAAAACACAGTTGTCAAACCTCCTGCAACATTTCTGCCAGCATCCTTCATTTAAGTCTTGTGGGAACTTTTTTTAGGAAATGTATTTTGTCCTGCAAACTCTTTATCTTGGACTATTTCACTCTTTAACTATATAAGTGTGGGGACATCCTTTAAAAAGCTTCATTTTCTTTAACATTTTGAAAAACTTCATTTAAATACCTTATTTAAATTCTTCAGATTAAATCCAGCAATTAGAGAAAGTGCTTGTTTGCAGAGTTCATCAGCCGGTTGCCGTCTACACTGTTGGGCCAGAGCTGTTCTCTGGCGTGGATTCAGCAGAACAAATTCCTTCTTCCCAAATAGGAGCTGCAAAACCAAGGAATCCTTTTTCCTGTGAATCTTTCCAATGGATTTCTTAAACAAACTGGCAAATTAAGAATCTTACTGTTCTAAAATCCTTAAATTAAGAAAACAGCTGCAGGCTATGTAAATACGTTTTGGAGATTCTTCCCATTTCAATTATTTTTCCAATTTTCAGATTTATAAAAGAATTTGGCCTTGTTCTTTAGTTTCCTTTTTTTAAAAAAAATATGAATTTGCTCTAAAGTTCTATATCTTAGAAATTATGGAAGAGTAAACTCACCACCTGGGTGAAGGGAAAAGGAATGATTTTAAAAAGGCATGTCCAAGTTTTTCGATTGCCTGGGTCACATTGAGTAAAAAGGGCCACATATAAAATGTATAATATAGTTAATATATATAATAGCACTTATACACCACTTCACAGTCCTCTCTAAATAGTTTACAGAGTCAGCATATTCCCCCTAACTATTCTTATTTTACCAACCTTGGAAGCATGGAAGGCCGAGTCAACCTTGAGCCGGTAAGAATCGAACTGCAGGCAGAGAGCAGAATTAGCCTGGAATACTGCATTATAACCACTGCCCCACCATGGCTCTTTTGCAAATAATAAGGTTTAAAGTTTACAATTTTATGAGACTGCTTTATTAGCTGCCCAGGATTGTATGTGGCATGTGGGCCACGGCTTGAAATGCCCGCTTTAAAGAACTAAGAAACAAGTTATGATAAGAAAACTCAGTGCTACGAATATGGGAACATAATGGGAACATAAAAATAGAACATAAAGATAGAAATAATAGATTAAATAAAAATAGTAATAGTTGTAAATTTATAGGCAGAAGAACAACACAGGGGTTTAATTTTGCATAAATAAAACTATTTTGTCTTTATAATAAATAAACCTAACAGAAATAAAAGTTGCTCATGTTAAAAGCAAAATTCAAGAGGAGTATCATGTGCACAAGGTCAAAAATGGAATCAAGTATGAGACAATAAAACTGGACATTGAAGACAAACTTGAAATCCCTGATGCCTTCAAATCAGTGGTGGGTTGCTCCCAGTTCAGACCACTTCGCAAGAACCAGTAGAAAAACCGGCAGGAGGCCCTGCCCAGTGCCCCGGATGTCATTATCAGCAATCTGCGCATGCATTGCAAACCGGTGGTAAAGGTAAGTAGAACCCAGCCCTGCTTCAAACGCTCCCATACCTTAGAATAAACTCAGGGTATCTTTCTAAAAACTTCAGAGAAGAATTTGCACTGCAAGGTTTGCAAATATTGCTGTCAGTGCCAAAATGAAGCAGCTCTGAATCCTTCTTATTAGTACAGGTAACTAAAAATTGCTATTGGTCTATATATCAGACATGTCAAAATCAAAGCCCACGGGCCAGATCCAATCCGCGAGGTGTTTAGATGTGGTCCGCGGGGCTGCCCTGGAGACAGCAAGGGGGTGGCCCCTGCCACCTCAGCCCACCCCAGCCTGGAGCAGCAACTGCATCTTAGACCAAGAAGAAGGAACAGAAGGCCGGTGGCTGGGCTGCCTTCTGGCAGCTGGATTTAGGTTTTTCTTTTGGTTGACTGTCGCTGAAATGCAAGAGGGTTTCTCTACCAGCAGGGATCGGGAGGCTGAAGGCCTCTATCTTTGTGGCCTTGCAGTTCTAAAATCGATGGGCTACTGCTAGGGAGGAAAATAGGAAAATAGGGCAAAACCAGTGGTGGGATTCAGCCAGTTCGCACCATTTCGGGAGAACCGGTTGTTAACTTTCTGAGCAGTTTGGTGAACTGGTTGTTGGAAGAAATCGTTAGGGCAGAGAACTGGTTGTTAAATTATTTGAATCCCACCACTGGGCAAAACAAGCATAGTCCACCATGGTTTATTGATTGCAAAGTTTTCCTCAGTTTTCCTATCCCTTCCTGGGCTATTAAAATCACATTGCTAAGGTCTGTACCGAACACCTGGCTGCAAACTAGTCAGCTGGATTTTAGCCTAGCCTAGGAGTGTCAAACTCAATTTCATTGAGGGCCACATCAGGGTTGTGTTTGACCCTGGGGGGCTGGGGTGGGCATAGCCAGGGTGAGTATGGCCTGAGCTCTCTGCCAGCTCAACGTCACTCATGTCGGAGGCGCCTGTGGTGGCCTGAGCTCTCTGCCAGCGAAAGTGGGCTCCCAAGTTTCGTTTTCTGGTGTGACAGCCTCCTGCAACCCTCTGCCAGTGAAAATGGAGCTGCCTGCAGCCCTCCTGAGTTCTGTTTTTGCTGGCAGAGTCACCACGGGTCGATCCTTCGCTGTTTCCAGGGCAATCCCATGGGCCAGATCTAAGCACCCTGCAGGCCAGATCTGGCCCGCGGGCCTTGAGTTTGATACCCCTGGCCTCGCCCATTGTGCAATCCCAGGCCAGTTTCTAGAGGTAATATAGAATAATGAAATTAAATATAAGAGTGAAATAATACGGGGTCAGCCGAAATGATCTCTAAGGGTCCTTTAACTAGTAAATATAAGAGACAAATATTGGGTCCAAAAAGTTAAACCGCAAGGTTACTCAAACACAGGTTAGCTCACCATTCAACAGTTGGAGAGTTCAAGAATTCAAACTGCAGGGGCACTTATGTCAAATTGCAGAACTAACCCACATGGAGTTTCCTGCTTAAGAAACAAAGGAAGGCTAGCTAAAGAGTATGGTGTAGCAACAAGGAGGGCTGTGGGCTGTCAGAACTATGTATAAGAGTAACTGCATCAGAACCCTTCGGGGTTCAGTTTTTGCTTCTTGTGATTGCCACTGAACCTTGCGCAATAAACCTTTTCTGTTTGATCCGGGAATTCTGTGTCAGTTCCTAGAATTCCATAATAGAGGTAAGAGGATGTAGTAACAGGAGAGGGCTGCAACATTGCTCTGTAATTTATTCTGGCCTCTAGCAGCAATAACTATGTTCTTTGACATATTTGCTTAGCAGCCTGCAAACTGTGAATTTCCCTTTCACCCCGGGGGAAAGAATTCAGAAGTGCTAGATTTATTTTTCCTGCTAATTACAGTATATTTGTGGGGTATTTAAGGAGCTGTGAGAAAAAGATGTGTCTGAAAATTAAAGGATGTCAGGATTGAGCTGTGAGACAGGAAGAGGAAGTGTTCCATTAATATTGTGACCTGACACCTGCAGGCTCTCAGGGCCCAAAATTTATCTTCATTCTTCATAGGCGGGTATTGTGGATTAAATAAATTCTTCTGGATTCTGGTTTCAAGGTGAGTATCTTGAGCTAAGGAGGCCTTTGACCTTCTTCTTACATAATAAGAAAATAATGAGAACTAAAGACTTGAAGGGAAGGCAGATTAGAAAGAACGAGACCTTCAATTCCCTTCCTGCTAAGAGTTCCTTAATAAGGTTTGCTCTTCCTTCCTAACATCAATAAAGGTGGTTTTTCCAGAAAATGTGTGAAGAGCTGCAATTAGTGATTTAACTATTTTTCCTTTTGGCTTCTTTTAATTTATATAATATATGTTTAATTGATGTGGCTTGGAGAGGCAGAAGTGACCAATATGGAGGTTGTGCCTTGCTCTCCAGATATTTCTCCCCTGCAGATCTCTGGATAGGAGGAGGGGCTGGCAGAGCTGTTTGAGGGAAGGCTGCCCCAGAAAACTAGCATCCTTACCACACACGACTGGAAACAGGGCTTCCCTTTGCAGAAGGGCCAGCCTCTCTTGTGTAGGATCGGGGAGCGCTGTTCCCCTGCCTCCTCCTCTTGCTCTCTAGAGGTCTGTCAAGGCAGAAGTTGGACTCGGAGGAAACTGCTTCCTGCAAACTTTCTCCTCCGCACTTCCATACACAGAAGCATCATCCTCTGCCCCCTGCTTTGCTGGGGTGGGGGTGGGGGTGCACCAGACAGGGAAACACCAACAATGTCTACGATTAGGAGAAGAACATCTCCTTTAGCATGCTGTGCACACACATGCAGAAAAACACACCTCATTCCAAGCTTAGAAACTTTTATCCACATCTGAGCTTGCAAACTGCCAATCATGCCTAGGCTTGGGGAGAGGGCCCTCTCCTTCCTATGTGGATAAAAGTCCCCAAACTTGGAATGCGGTGTGTGTGTTTGTGTGTGTGTAGATGTATGCACACACATGCTTGGTTGCCAGCAGTTTGGGGAGGCAAGGAGCTTGTGGGGCACCAAATTGTCCCCAAGTCGAGTTAGCTGATGCGACTTGTTCCATCCCGACCCAGCCATCCTGAGTCAGCTGCGCCTAGTGAGGGGAGCCCAGTGAACAGCGTCAAGCCAGCCACACCCACCCAGCCATGCCCACCTGGCCATTGTGAGTCATCATAATCTTATGTGCAACTGACCTTTTGAGGGCAACCATAATTAATTTAATTTATCAAATTTCTATGCCGCCCAACTCCCAAAGGACCCTGGGCGGCTTACAGCAAAAAATAATACAACAAAGAACATAGGAAAATTATTAAAAAACATTATAAAAACATTTTTAAAACATTAAAAGTCCATGCACATCATTCATGGCTGGATCTCGCAAGATTGTAACATCAACAGCTCCAGGCCTGCTGGAAAAGCCAGGTCTTCACCGCTTTCCGGAAGGCCAATAGGGTGGGGGTAGTCCGGATCTCATGAGGTAACTGGTTCCAGAGAGCTGGGGCAGCCACAGAGAAGGCCGTCCCCCATGGGCCCACCAGCCGGCATTGTTTAGCTGACAGGACCCGGAGGAGACCAACTCTGTGGGATCTTAACGGTCATTGGGAGCTATGCAATAGAAGGCGGTCTCGAAGATAGCCTGGCCCTGAGCCACGTAGGGCTTTAAATGTAACAACCTTGAACTGTGCCCGGAGACCAATAGGAAGCCAGTGCAGCTCGCGGAGAATTGGTGTAATGTGGGTGTATCTAGGTGCACCACGACAGCTCGCGCAGCTGCATTCTGGACCAACTGTAGTCTCTGAACACTCTTCAAGGGTTGCCCCATGTAGAGCATAATGCTGCTGTGATCCTCAATGAAATTAAATTTGACACTCTTATTATAAAGTCTGATACGCCCACTCCAGACTAAGCCATGTTACGCAGCGCAGTTTTTGTTAAAGTTTTGCAATTCTCCTCCTTACAAAGTCTGGAATTTATATCCCAAAAGATTCTAGAATAAGAATCTCTAGTAGTTTCTGTTATTCCATAAAGTCAATTTTGACTTGGAGAACTCCCTACAGTTTTCCTGGCAAGATTTTGCAAGTGATTTGCCATTGCCTCCTTTCCAGGACTGAGAAAGAGGGACTGGCCCAAGGTTATCACCTGTCTTTGAACCTGAGGGAGGACTACAACACACGTCTCTCAGTTTCTAGCTTAGTGCCTTAACCACTATACCAGACTGGCTCTCAATCTGAAGGCAAAATAAGATGAAATGGATGGAAACTTAATCAAGGAGAAATTTCCTGACAGTTAAAACAATCAAGCAGTGGAATGACTTGTATCCAGAAATTGTGGGTGTTTCAACACTGGAGGTTTCTAAAAAGAGGTTGGACAACAATCTGTCTGAAATGGTACAAGGTTTCCTGCTTGAGCAGAGGGTTGGATTGGAAAAC